>CM035419.1:32250320-32485320 GCA_020310875.1 Ceratopteris richardii | reverse complement strand
CTAGTATTGATGCTACCCCACCTGTCATTCCAATTCCTCGTACAAATAAAAGGCAAATATTAAAAGTGGAGTTGCACGCCAACCATTCAAGGGAATATTTGGCCTACCCCCTAATTTTGGGAGATCAACCGGCGTGTGATCAGTGGACGTGAGGATTCGGCAAGGCTCTCTTGGCCTATTGAGGCCTATAAAAGCAATGGATTTTTGCTCATTGGGGTACAACAATTTTAGAGATACAGTGGTTCGTGGGTACGTGCAGAAGTCCTCTCTTACACTTGGTGGTTTCAAGCCTATTGTAGGAGCTACTCTGTAGTGTGGATACAGAGGGTAGGCTCCTCAGTAGAGGGCTATGAGCACTATAGTGTAAGAGAGTGTCTTGGATTTTCTTTCTTGTCTGTGAGACACTATTGGTGTTAAGCTCTATTCTCTTGAGCAATTCCTTCAGCATTTGTATTGATCTGTATTTATCAGCATAGAGTGCCACGAAGCTCTGAGCATTAGTTTTCGAGCATTTCCTTGACAAATCTTGTAATCATCTGAGAGCAATAGTTCATCTGGTGGTAAACTAGTCTTTGATGACATATGTGGAGCAGTCTTGAGTGAGGTGATTTGTAAAAATTCTATTGTTGGCACTCACAGCTGAGATGCATATAAGGTTCCTGATTTTTACCAAGGAAAGAATCACCAACTTGTCACGAGCAAGAAAAATGAATGGTCAACAGAATAAGAGTAGAAGTAAATCAAGAAAGAGAGATATTGAATGAGATTATTGTCACAAGAAAGGACACATGAAGAATGATTGCTATGCATTAAAGAATTCTAAATGTGAAGGACAGAATGTTGATGGGGGTGTTAAGTAACTATCTACATCATCCCTTGATTGTAAAGATTGAACAAATTAATGCTATTTGTTATTATGTTGATGTCTTAATACTTGACTATACTTTTCCCACTAAGGCTCCTATGGTTGATTCTCCTTCGCACACATGGCTAGTAGATTAAGGTGCTTCTTTCCATGTGAGATCATATAGAGAATGTTTATCTAAATATACAACAAAGTCTCTTGGTACTATGAGACTTGGCGACTCGTACTATTGTGACATTGTGGGGATTGGAGATGTGATTGTGGAGTTCATTTATGGTTCAAAATTTACTATGCATAACGTATGCCTTGTACCTCATTAGTCATGTAGTTTGATATCACTTAATCAACTTTATGACCTTTGATATAAGGTGGTTTTATATGCTCTATCCTTTCACATATCAAAGGGCAATATGGTCAATGCAAAAGAAAGAAATGTCGGCTCACTTTATCCTTTATTTGTATCACACAAAGAGCACTTGTTGATTGTTACTGAATATCCTATGGCTTGTATTTGGCATCAGGGTTTTGGCCACATATCTCATAATGGAATGGAAAATATTTCTTGTTCAAGCTACTTACCTGTGTTTTCCTCCTCTAATTTTTCATTTGTGAGCATTGTCAATATGCAAAGCAAACTAGGAATGTGCATACAATGCACATGAACTCTTCAATTTAGCCTTCAGATTTACTCCATACAGATGTGTGTGGTCTTATGCCCAGAAGTTCATTAGGTACTTCAATTTACTTTATCACTTGAATAGATGATAATACTAGAAAATTTTGGTTATATCCTATCAAATTGAAGGAGGAGATATTCCATATTTTGAAACTCTTGCTTATGTTGAGACTAAAAAATTAACTAAGTTCAAAGCTTTATGTTTAGATAATGGGGGTGAGTATACCTCCCATGAATTCAACCTTATGTATCACTCTAGAGGAAGTCATAGAGAGCTAAAAGCTCCTCATAACCTAGTACAAAATTTATGTAGCTAAAAGGATGAATAAAACTATTCAGGATAGAGTAGTTTCTATGCTGCATAATCCAAACCTTTCATAAGGCTTTTGGAAACAAGCAACATTGATTGTAGTTCATGTGATTAAGGTTTCACCTAGTATTCTCACCATGTTATGATCATCTTCAAGTCTTTGGGTGCGAAGTATATGTTCATATATCCAAGATTCATAGACAAAAGCTCCACCATAAATCAAACAGATGCATTTTTCTTGGATATGGTCGAGAAGGACGATTTGGATATCGCTTATGTTATCCTAAAACATAGTGAGTGACCAGAAGTGGTTATGTCATTTTCAATGAATTTGATATGCATAAATAGCCCATTGAGGAGGTTCAAGTAGGAAGAGTGGTGTTTGAGGATACTATTACTTGAGTTAGCATGCATCAAAATGTTGCACATAGGCATGTTCATGAGAATGTCTGATCAAGTGAGTGTGCAAATATTCTTATTCAGCAACCTTTGAGATGCTCTGCACATGTCTCACATCCACTTGATATATATGTTCTAGGTTTGGATCTTGTTATGCTAGCAGATGCTATTGAGACTTCTTACTACAAAGAGGCAAAGCAAACAGAGGACCATGTCAAGTGGGAGTGTGCCATAAAGAGTGAGTTGGATTCTATTCACAAGAATGGTACTTGGGATTCGCTACCTTTTCCAAAGATAAGAAAAAATTTAGCATGCATGGACTTAAAGAGTCCCCTAGAGAATGGTAAAAAACATTTCACATTTTTTTGAAATCGCAATGCTATTCTCAATGCAATGAGGATCATTATCTCTACACAAAGAGATGCTCAGGTGGCAAGTTAATATGCTTTAAAGGTGATGAAGAAGAAATCACATCAAGCAAAGAGGATGACCTCACCTCTACTAAATAGAAATCTCGGACAATGAAAGTTCTATTACCTATTCCACATTTCTAGGTCATGATCATGATGTGGACTTTGTTGTGGGGTGGTGTCTCAGAAAGGCAAACACTCTGTAGGGATCCTACTCAAGATCCCCCTTAAAGGTCTCCTTGTGTTCTAGGAACTCTCAACCTCTAGAAAGGACACGAACCTTTAAAAAACAAAAAGAGAAATAAATACCAATCCGAAAAAGATATCTAGTTTCATAAATGATTGTTGTTTTGTACAACATTGGAGGGTTGTGGAACCCCTCAAGATCAACAGTATTTGGTAAATGTCTTTGAGATAAAAATGTCAACACAAAGTTTATCTATCTAGAAGTGATCAAAATTGATGGAGTAAACTTCAAGAGAAGCTTAAGTGCATTTTCACATATGATGTGTGGGTCACCACATATCATCACCATGGGAGCAGTGGGGTGGCTCTAGGCTTCAAGCCGATATGGCTCTCCTTCATGGTCGATGCTTTTATGGATCATAACCATCTATGGATTGTTCCATCTTCTAAGGGCCCTCCCCAATGTAGTATTGCCCCCATATATGACAATAAGCTTGACTCAAAAAGATTGACAAGTTGGCAGTCTGTAGACTCTCTACACTTTCAGGTCATTCTTTGTGGGAACTTTAATATGGTGGAAGCTATGTCTAAGAGGTGGGACCAAGAAGGGGCATGTTATGGATGGAATTGAGCAAGACACGTGGGACAAAGTTAAGCTACACCCACATCTGGTCAAAATCAAAGATGTTCAAAATTTCTCTTAATCAAACCTTGAGTCCAACAATGATTTCTAGAAAGCTAGCCTTGATAGAAGCTAAATCATGAAGAACATCATTGACAAACGGGCTCCCCCATCCTTTTCTCTATGTGGAATAAGTTCTATCTGATCACTATCCAATTATTTTCATAAGAGTCCTCGTGGTTTCATGTTGATTTCTTAATCCTCTCCCCTTCTTTGGTGCAACATATCATCTCCATGACATGGATCGAGGCCTTTAGCTGTTAAATATAATTTGAGTACTAAAAGAATTTGAAAAATTCATAAATCTTTGATGGAACCATTCCAAGAAAATGTCAAAGTAGCTCCTTTCTTGACTTTTGTACGGGTGCATTCACCAATTGATCCTATAAATTCTTTTGGAGTAATGAATACCACTACTCTCCCCGTTAAAGGATGTTTCTGCTAGTTGACTCTCCAAGCTCAAAATGTGTGATTATTTATGAGTTTCGTACTAATTTCTATCAAGAACTGTTTCCACTAGATGATTCTACAAGTTTTGAATCCATTTTTGGTTACACGTTTTGTACTTATTTGGCATTACTTGTATGGAAAATTAAGTCAAAACACTATTACTAGTACTTGTAAGTAGACCAAAAATTCCATTCATGTTCCTACATTTCCATGCATGTAGAAGGTCTAGATCTAGAGGATCCATTTTATTGAGACTAAATGGATCGTGTTTGGTGCGGTTCATTATCAATCCAAATCACAAACTCTAGAACTTTCTACGAATAAAATATAGAAGTGATATGAAACTTCCATAGGCTATAATTTGTACCATCAATCTTATCTTCAATGTAGTGGTATTATTCAAGATGTTTGGAATATCAATATCGTTTCTAGTCTTTCTTGTGACATACATTCTGTTTTTTATGAACGACCTTGATTCCTAATCTTAGATGATGATGCACCACTTTACATTTTCATTACTTTCTCTTGCAACCTTTCTGTTTTTTCTTCTATGAAACTAAGGGCCTCTTGAATTTCGGTACCATCTAAGACATATTAGTATAATGCAATTGAACATTAGACATAGATGACAAAAATGGAGATTCATAGTGATGCAGCTTGTGAGATAGAGAACTCAAATTCTAAAATTTTCATGAGTAATGTAGCTACAAAGATGTCCTTTTTTGTGGATGCATTTAGAAAATGGAGCTTACATCATGATCTAGATACATTATACATGAAATTTCTACTAGTGCGAAATGGAACCTAAAGATCTGAATACACTATGCTTATTTACATTATAAGATTGGAAAAAGCATAGATAAAAATTATTTAGAGGGGTAGACTATTCTAAAATATATGATCTCAAAAAGTATATTCATGATGAGAAGTTCTAAAATCTCAGCCATAATATGGGACAAAACTATAACCCTCTATCTGTTACATTTTATGCCCTACATAAACTCATGGTTAGGCTAAAGGAGCATCTATTTCCCTCAATGGTCACAGATAAACCTCATCTAGCTTGAAAGTTACATATTCACAAATGGTCGTGACCTCAAAATTACTTGATGGCTATGGCTAAAAATCTTGCCAAAAAATGGGTGATGAGAGTGTGTATTCCAAATAATGCTTCTTAGTTGATGTTGATTTTAAAGAAGTTCTCTTATACCGATGCCCATACCGGCGCTATAGTACCGACGCGCATACCGACAACTACACCGACATCGCGGCAAAAATAGCTGCGTTCATTTCCCTTGGTAAAAACCTCGGTATAGAGCCGATCTGTTGTAGTGTCCATAGGTTCTATCTAAATCAAAGAAAATATATCGATGATTTAATAACTATATGTGCATATCTATGCGTTTATGTGTATATCTATGTCTACATGTATATTTTCTGCATATATGAATGTATGCATGCATGGACTTTCTATTACATGAGGGCTGAAAGGTGATAATCCCGTCATTTTCATGCAACTAATCTAGTTTTAGCTTTTCAAAGATATCTCTAATATCTACGGACATTACATTGGCTTGAGTTCAACCACTTGATTTTCTATGAGATGTATGATCCCTCCACCTAGATTGGAAGTAATGATATTCTTCATTGTGGCATCGATTTCAGGTTCTAATGACCTTTGCATGATTGGTAATATTAACATGAAGACGAAACCTAAAATACAATTTTACTTCGCACAGAAGGCAAATACTTGTATGCATAGTTGTTAGCATCTAAACGCATAATACTAAGTAGCACTAATACAAACCAATAAAGGATGGACTTTGGACTTGATTAGACATAAAAGAGATTACATATCATAGTGCATGGTATACTTATAAACATTAAATAAATGTTGCGCTATGTCACCAAGCCTTCAAATAAAAAAACCTAATATCTATGCAAAAATCCAAATTCTATGGATCATTACATGATAAGAACCATATCAAGAAAAGAGGATTGGATATTCATTTATCTACTTTAATATTAATTAGAAACCTCCTAAATGCAAAAAAAATATGGATCAACTATATAGGCTTCATGTGATAGCACCAATGGAAAGTGTAGGCTGCTCTTATACATTAGTACACCATAAAAATCACTACATCAAATACTAGATGACATTCATAGGATTCGGGATTATTCTCGTATTGTCCCAAATCGAAAATTCTATCGATTCTTATAAGATACTGAATGTATTGAACCAAGACACTTTGTTCTTTACGAGTTTAATGTGGGTTTTTTTAATTCCTATATATATGACTGCACGAAATCAATAAGGATTTCATAGAGGGGATTCATCATTTACATGCAAAAGGAGCATGCATAACCAAGAGAGTCACCTTTGTTTTTCACAACAATCTGCTATGATGCCGTTCCTAATAACTGGGGAAGTTATATCAATTCCTTAATACATAGAATTGAGTTTATTCATCATACTAATCTCGATATTAAGTCCTTTATTCCCTATACTTACACACACATACGTAGATACACACACACATATATAGATACACACACACATATATACCTATATATACATATATATATATATATATATATATATATATATATATATATATATATATATATATATATATATATATATATATATATATATATATATATATATGATTTAAAATCTTAAACACCTTAATATGTCATAATCATGAAATATGCTGCTAATTGAGTCCTAGAACTGATTCAATGGATGCGTTTCTAGAATTCTTAGCAAGGACGGTAGTACTTAAACAGAATTCAAGTGTTGTATCTTAGGGTTTGCATTGCAGCCCAACAGAACATGTTTGCATTTAGGTCATGATTGTCCTAGGCAATCTTGAAACAATCTAACCATACAATCACATTACCAAGATTGTAGATTCGGACCAAAAAACTAAAGATGATATGTGCAGCATTGTGCTATTGAAAAAAATGGACACGTAATATAACAAAAAAATGCTATAAGAATCGAGAACATGCATGACGGAGTCCCTAGGTTTCCATTAAAGCTATATTGGATCGCTACTGAGGGAACCCTATAGGAGCCATAACATGTTCTCGGAAAATTTGAAACATAGGTATGAGATTGAGGTAGACAACATAACCTACTCTATCTTACATTATAGAAAAATAACACCATTTAATGTTGTTTCAATATCATGTTCTACTTTAGAAAAGGAGGCTTCAGTATACATTGTAACATAAATTACATAATACCCAAAAAGGGCACCCATGTTTTGTATGATGGCAGTTTCGATGAACCCTATGATCCTTATAAAGAGCAACATACAATCCGCTTATTCATGAGAAGAACTACATTGGATATCTTATAAATATGTGTTTGGGGGCATTATGCATGCAAAATCAAGCATCGTGCATACTTGGAGAATGCTTTTAAAGAGTACGAGAACCTCTATTTCCATTTATAATGTGGAATAATCAGATATCCGTTTAAGAGTGGAAGATTAATATTATTAAATTTTAGATACACAATACATATTCACACACTCTCCAAGAAAATCCTACAATGGAGTGTTAAAATCATCAAAGAGAAAGCAATAGATATTACGTTCTCTCTCAATCATGGTAAAATAATCTCTAGAGTTACATCTTTCGAGTGAAATGAATTCTGTAGAACTTATATTGTATTCCTTAGTTCTTATGATTTTGGCTTTTGATGTTAATGAATGAATTTAACAATCAAATAAAGGAAAAGATCACAAGTTTTGGTCTAGAAGATGTAAAATCCATACGATTTCATAAATCATTGTGGAACTAGAAAGAAAATAAACCAGATACAAAGAAGATCACAAGATATCCTCTTTAGTCATTCCTCTTAGGCTCATAACTAACACTTATGCGTGATAGATATAATTGTTACACTTATGTGTTCCTCGAGTAGCTTTGATGTGAACCTTTTCCCTATACATGGGCACCTTTTACTCTAGTGCTGGCTAGATGTTTTTTCCCCATGTTACCACATACTTGATACTCTCATATGTGGTGGTACTTTGTGCTTAGGGATATTATTCAGCTCTTAACTTTAGTTCAGCTCATCGATCAATAGAGAGCTATTCCAGCCATCGTCTTCTCTGTGTGTCTTGCTGTGTTTGTGCTCTTTGTGTGTGCTTCTCGTGTGTCTCTCGCACTTCTACAAACACCCAACAGTGGTATGAGAGCAGGTTCAGCTTCTTCTCAAGTTTCGGTTTTTTGCATCGTGGCGCGCGTGCACTTTAACAGTGCAAATCAACTTCAGAGCATAGAAGTGTGAATTTCAGCAGCCCGAAAACCTTTCCACCAGGTGCGTTGGAGTTTTACCCCCATTTCGAAGCCATTCGTGCAGTCAGAATCGTCGTCAGAGTGACGGTTTGTGAGCTGAAATTTCAGCACTCATTTCAGTTTTCGTCGAAGTGAAGATTTTGTCACATTCTTGTTCCTTAGTGAAATGGCGGGCAACAATGACTTGTTTGGCATGCTTCAAGCTGAAGATAAGCTTGATGGGACCAACTATCCGATGTGGTATTACATAATGAAGCACGTTCTTGTTGCAAAACAACTTTGGAACATAGTGGTAGATGTAGATCGAAGACCGGCAGGTGCTTCTACTTCACAGTCTACTGTCACAGATGGAGCTTCTTCTTCGAGTACAGTGGTTTCTCCTTCTCCACTTACACAGGAGCAGCTTAGATGGGATGGAAAAGATGCTCAAGCTCATGCTTTGATTGCGCTTTCAGTGAAGCGTCATATAGTTCCACACATTCGGTCATGTTCTACATCACGACAGGCATGGGACACTCTTGCTTCTTTGTATGCCGTGCGTAATGAAGCACGTGTTGCATACTTGAGAAGCACCTTGAGGATGTATGTATGGCTGAAAATGAGTCAGTGGATGTGTATGTGACACGCATCAAGGACTTGAAAGAGCAATTGGCAAACATAGATGAGATCATTCCGGATGCATCACTCATTTCTACATTGTTGAAAGGATTACCGGAATCTTTTCAAAGCTTTGCTACTACACTCCGTTTGGTTGCAAAAGGAAATCCTAATATGTATGCATTTGATGAGGTTGTGTCTCTTCTTTTGCAAGAAGAGCAATCTAGAGTGAATAGGAGTGGTTTGATTGAGGGAACGCAAGCACTTGCTATCTCACAAAAGGTGAAAAGCAAGTATGTTTTAGCTTTTGGTTCATCAAAACCAAAGCCTCAAGCTTCCTCTTCCACTCATTCCTCTAATGATGGTGATTTGCAAAAGAAGAAGAGATGCAAATATTGCCGGAAGGCTGGTCATACTATTGATGAGTGTAGAAAGCTTGCTAAACGCAATGAAAAGAAGAAGGAATCCGGCATGTCTATTGCTGAAAATTCAGCAAATGCAAAGAATGATGAAGCTAACATGGCTCAAGATTTTTGGGCATGTGTTGTTACATGTCATTATGATGCTTCTTTACATTCTAAATGCATGGTTGTGAGTGAGGCTGATTCGGATTGGTTCTTTGATAGTGGTGCTTCAAAGCACATAACGTCATGCAAAAGATTTTTTGCCTCTTTGAAAGATGCACCTAAAGGAGGACATGTGGTGTGTGCAAACAATGCCTCTTATCCTATCATTGGAGTAGGAGAAATTGAGCTTACGGCTGCAAATGGAGGTGTGATTCTCTTGAAAAATGCATTGTATGTGCCCGGTATCAAGAAGAACTTAATTTCAGTTCCGTTGATTGCCAAAGCAAGACTTCATGTACACTTTGTTGATGACAAGTGTATGGTTCATGATTTCAGCAATGGCGATGTTATCGTGATGTCCGGTACATTATGTGATGGTTTGTATCGCATGGATACATAC
The DNA here is from genome assembly GCA_020310875.1 of Ceratopteris richardii. NCBI lineage: Eukaryota > Viridiplantae > Streptophyta > Polypodiopsida > Polypodiales > Pteridaceae > Ceratopteris > Ceratopteris richardii. The sequence continues at coordinate 32,475,462 of CM035419.1, read as the reverse complement.
AAGAGGGCTGCCTCGAATGCCTTGGTTGCTCATACTTCTTCCATGGTTGAAATGGAGCTTTGGCATGCTCGTTTTGGTCATTTAAACTTCAATAGTTTGCTCTACTTGCAAAAGAAGGACATGGTTATTGGCTTGCCTACACTTTAGTCCATTGAAAAGCATGCATGTGAAGGTTGCATTCTTGGAAAAATGCATCGTGCTTCTTTTCCAAAAGATAGTCACACACACACTACAAGAAAATTGCAACTTGTTCATAGTGATGTATGTGGTCCGGTCAAGACTCCATCTTTTGGGAAGCATGTATATTTTGTTACCTTCATTGATGATGCTACTCGCCATACATGGGTGTATCCTATGAAAGCAAAGAATGAAGTATTTTCTTGCTTCAAAGCATTTTTAGCTATGGCTGAAAATTTTTCTTCACAAAAGCTTTTGACTCTACGCACGGATCGTGGTGGTTACATGTCACATGAGTTTAATGCTTTTCTTCATGAAAGAGGTATTTCACACCAATGTACGGTGCCATATACACCTCAAAAAAATGGTGTTGTAGAGAGTAAAAATATAACTTTACTTGAAATGGCACAATCTATGGTTAAAGGAAAGCATCTTTCTCATAAGTTTTGGATGGAAGCGGTCATGTGTGCAAATTATGTGTTGAATCGCTGCCCTACAAAAGCATTGAGAGTCATCACTCCTTATGAGGCTTGGAATGGTCATAAGCCTATGGTTAGTCATATGCATGTGTTTGGTTGTTTGGCATATGCTCTTGTGCCATCACAACAACGTCACAAACTTGATGACAAGGCAAAGAAATCTATATTTGTTGGTTATAGTGCTGAAAGTTTATTCTCTTATTGCTACATCATGTAATGAAGAGCCACTTTCTTTTGAAGATGCATGTGACGATCCACAATGGATGAGTGCTATGCAATCAGAAATGGATTCCATACATAGGAATGGTACTTGGGAGTTATGTGAATTGCCAAAAGGAAAGAATACCATTGGTACAAAGTGGGTTTACAAGATTAAGAGAAAATCTGATGGTAGCATTGATCGCTACAAAGCTAGATTGGTTGCCAAAGGATATGCGCAACAATATGGCATTGACTATGAGGAAACTTTTACACCTACTTCAGGCATGACTAGCATTCGTACCGTGGTTGCATTGGCTACCCATCGAGGTTGGAAAGTGCATCAATTGGACATAAAAACAGCCTTCTTGAATGGAGATTTGCAAGAAGAGGTCTATGTGAAGCAACCTCCTGGATTTGTTATGAAAGGGAAAGAGCATATGGTTTGTCGCTTGCATAAAGCCTTGTATGGTCTCAAGCAAGCTCCACGTGCATGGTATGACAAAATACATAAGTACTTGATTGCTCTTGGCTTCACATGTTGTCCGATTGAAAGCACACTCTATGTACGCAAAAATGGGGCTGATCTTATAGTGCTTGTTCTTTATGTCGATGACATACTCTTGACTGGGTCATGTAATGCAAAACTTGACATTCTTATGGCTGATTTGCAGCATACTTTTGATATCACTTATCTTGGTCTTTTGAGCTACTATCTTGGCATCCAGTTTGTATCTGTTGAGGGGGGAATTGTTATGCATCCAAGAAAGTATGTTGAAAAACTACTTCAGCGTTTTGACTTTGAGGATTGCAAGCCAGTTTCCACACCAGTTGAGACAGGATTTAGATTCTCAGTTGAGGATTCCAGTGATGCATTTGACACTTCTCTTTATCAGCAGGCTCTGGGATGTCTTATATATGCATGCACCACAAGGCCGGATATACAGTATGCAGTTTCCCAGTTGAGTCGATTCATGCATAGCCCTGGCACTAAGCATTGGCAAGCGGTGAAACGTGTGTTTAGATATCTTCGAGGCACTTTGAGCTTAGGTCTCTTTTATGGCAGAGATGTCCAACCATGCTTGCATGCTTTTACAGATAGTGATTGGGCTTGTTGCTATGATACTCGCGTGTCCACTAATGGTAATTGCTTTTTCCTTGGAGACTCATGCATATCTTCGTTGAGTAAGAAGCAACCTACAGTGGCGACATCGAGTTGTGAAGCTGAGTACAGGGCAGTTTTCACAGCTACAGTGGAGTGTATATGGTTGAGACGCCTATTGATGGATCTTTGCATGGAGATTAATGCTGCTACGCATATTCTCACAGATAGTCAGAGTGCTTTGGCTGTTGCACGAAACCCAGTGTTTCATGCACATACCAAACATATTGAGATGCATTATCACTATGTGAGAGAGCGCCTTCATGCAGGAGATATTGATTTGGTATATGTGCCTACACAAGATAATGTGGCAGACATATTCACCAAAGCTCTTCCACGGGAAAAGTTTGAAGCTTTTCACAAAGCTTTAGGCTTGTTACCTTGTGGGGGCTGATCTGTCACTCTCTGTATGTGTTCACATCATTCGCTCCAGGGGGGTTTGTTACACTTATGTGTTCCTCGAGTAGCTTTGATGTGAACCTTTTCCCTATACATGGGCATTTTTACTCTAGCGCTGGCTAGAGGTTTTCTCCCCATGTTACCACATACTTGATACTCTCATATGTGGTGGTACTTTGTACTTAGGGATATTATTCAGCTCTTACTTCATTTCAGTTCATCGATCAATAGAGAGAGCTATTCCAACCATCGTCTTCTCCGTGTGTCTTGCTGTGTTTGTGCTCTTTGTGTGTGCTTCTCGTGTGTCTCTCGCACTTCTACAGACACCCAACAATAATCTACGAAACATGGTTCCTAGTTCTAGGGTAACTTTTCAACTTGTATATATTCAATGATTAAGTCATATATTTATCCTTCATAATCCATCGAGTGTGTCGTATGCTTTAATATGTGAATCAAGAGATCCCCAATTAAAGAAAGCTTACTATCTAATTCCATATCATTGTTAAGTCATAATATGTTTGTATTGAGTTACACAATCTCTATGATTAGCAACTTTGAATTACATTTAGAGCTTCTCCTTAAAATTTTCTCCATTATTTTTCATAGGGGTTATTAGATTTTTGATATAATACCAAAAATCTACTTTCATTTTTCTATTAAGAACTCTATTTAATCTATGAAACCTTGTTGTATAAGTAAACCAACTATTTTCAGACTACTAGATATTGCATTTGATAACACTTAGGGAAGATTAATTTCAAAAATAGAACACCATGGTTGAGTTCCATAAGTACATATAAAAGCGTTAAAGTGATCCACTAAGATGAATTAGATGGTTGAAATGGTAAGCTTTATATTGCTCCATACACTAGTAATGATATGGTAGTGAATACCAAATACTTAGATTCGCCATTGAAGGATTGGGAAACACTAAAGAGGCTCTAGTATACATAACCAAGTATCTAACTTAAGAAATTTATTATCAACATAAATGATTTTAGTTTGAATGTGATTGAGTGTAATGATTATTTCGGCTATCATAGTGTTTGTCACATAGTTCATGGTGAATGTATCCCCTATACTTGCACTTAATTGAGGGATAATAAGAAGTGGATGGAATTCACCACATTTGTATTTCTAAGATAAACTACTTTATTTCGAATAACTTTTGGTCTTTATGGTCACATAGAAAACAAACATATAAAGCCTCAAAATAATTTACAATGAGTCCCAAATATTCTATGCATGTAAAAGAAGAAGCAATAGAAGCAAAACAACATTATAAGGTGGTATTGTTGTTAGATTCAAAGAAGACACAATAATGTTTATTTAATAAATCCATAGTGTGTGTAAGGAACTAGAATTAGAAGACATAAAAATGGAATCAAGAAATACTTAGGATATTCACAAGCATTCGAATAGAATCGATAGAACAATTAAATAAACCTTAAATTCCATGTTTAAGCACATTTCAAGTTAGATGTTGCAAGAGAGTTTCCACAGTACCAGCTCACGAATGAATGTGTTCTCACTTCCCAGCCATATGCCTCTATATATAGCTGCTTGAATCAGCGAGGACCACAAATGTAACTAAATTCCACAAGTGGATGTGCAATATTGTCCACTCCTTTGATACCTTCCACTAGAGTCCACTAGTGGCTGGAGTGATCTCGTCCACTACTTTAGTACCTTCCACTAGAGTCCGCTAGTGGTGGTTGTACTCGCCACTCGAGATAAGTCTCTCAAGACTCAAGTTGACTCACGTTAACTTGAGATAGAAGGCTCTAGAGCTTCTTGGGCAAGACTATCTCCCCATGCTCCCCATGGGGATTGAACCCAAGACCTCCTCCTTCACAACCTTGAGAATTAACCACTAGGCTAAGTGGATTACTTGTGTAAGAGAGCACATGAACTTATGCTTAAGTCTATTCTTGAGATCTTCGGTCCTACAGACGAGTGACCAAATGGTATCTGATTTAAGATCTTTCAAAAGCAATTGGATCCCTAGACCATAGACTTACATTATTAAAATCTTATGAACTTATGGTTAAGTCTATTCTTGAGATCTTTGGTCCTATAAACGAGTGACCAAATGGTATCCGGTTTCAGATCTGTCTGAAGCAGTCCGATCCCTAGACCATAGAATTACATTATTACAGATGTAACATCGGATCCAACATTTGAACAAGTCAAGTGAAGGATTTAGAAGGATCAAAGATATTACACTTGAAAGAAAGTTAAAGAGACTAGATTGTCTAGAGTCCCCAAAATATCCATTCGTTTTGAATTTACAAAGAATTGAGGTCTTTAAATCCCCTTTTGCATAGAATTCACACATCAAAATGTTGACATGGATACTTACAATACTAATTCTTAAGAAATAATGAACACTAAAAAGCTTCTTCACTTTTCCTACGATTTGAATTATCCATAATCCTTTGCCAAATAATATTCTTAGATCTTGTAAATAATTGGAGAATGTACACTTATGCTGTGGAGCTTGAATTTGAAATTGACTTAACATACCACATACCTTTTGTCACTCAAAACAATTATTCTTTGAGTTCCAATAGAATAAACTTGAGAGACTGTTTGCATTGAAGGTACACTATGAAAACCTCCTAGTGAAACTTATCTCTTTCAAATAACTCGGTCCTACTATGAGAACCAATGCCTTTAAGACAAAGTACTTACAACCTTCACTTGGCATGCACAGAGGGACGATTGATAACTCCAGAATTAATTTCCCTAGAAATATGCAAAGATAGGACTCACGCTTCACAAAATCTCTGGAGGACTTTATAATATTTTAAAGAGGTTAACTATTGTACTAAATTCAGTATCATATGAAGAGGACCATCTACTCAACACACAAAACTAGCTAGCTTAGAGGAATTAAACTGTGAGCTATGACTAAAGAAAGTATCCAGAACTCCTCACGAAAGCAAGACGCCAGTTTAGCAAGGAATTCACAAGCATACTCAAATTCTCTAACTCATAACACATGCAGGATCATGAGAATTTGAAGTTGTTTATAAAACTTAAAAAATTTCCCTAAATGAAATGGAAGATATTCTCCTAGAATATAGGCTTCATCACACCTAAGTGTGATAAGTGATTGATTTGAGAGATATGTAGGGGATTTAAACTCAAAAGATTACTCTTATTCAGCTCCTTGTTTTACAATGTTCTAGGTTGTATAAATTTAGAAGGTTCATATGCTTCTAAGTTTGGAACAAGATTTTTCACACTCCCCCTCATGCTTTGACCATCAAGTCATCATAATTCCTCCACTATTCCAATGCCTCTTTTGATCTTTGTTAGTTTTTTGATATACAATACTTTGGTGAGCATATAAGCACATTGATGGTTGGTACTTATATGTTGGACTTGTACCTCGTTAGCCTGTAGTTTGTCTCTGATGTAGTGGTAATGAAGATCTATATATTTGCTCCTATTATGGAACATAGGATTTAAAAATAGGTACACACTACTCCAACTTGTCACCCATGATTGGAAATTGGTTAATTTGAAAATCTAGCTCAATCATAAGAATTTTCAGCAAGATGATGTTATGTGTAACTTCTCCTTATGCCTTGTATTCAGCTTCTATATAAGATAATAAGACTCTAGGTTGTCACTTTACCATCCATCAAATGACCTTCTTTCTAGCATCAATGTGTATCCCCTTGTACTCTGCCTATCTTCATCTAGTGGAATCAATACACACACACACACATGCATACACACATTGACACCTTAAATCATCTTTAAAAGGAAAATGCTCCCACCTATAAATCATATCTCATGCTAGGTTAGGCTAGGTGATTGTGGCATAACTCAAAGAGGCCACTATTGAAGTGTATAAGTGTGCATTTTGAATTACCTTCTATTGTATTCAAATTAATATTAAATTCCATTTTTTTTCTCAATTGTTTGCAACTTGTGATTCCAGATTTCCTCAATACATCCAATATGTATTTTCTCTACATGAGCCAAATACCATTATCTTTATGTATGACTTCAATACGTAAGAAATTCCATAGATCTCAAAGGCGTGAGATTTGGGACTTCTTCTCAAGTCTTTCCTTCATGTCCTTGATGCCTTCTTCATGATCACCTCTAATTATCAAGTCATTTACATACACACACAAGTACATACATGCTTCACCTTCTCTTTTGTAGAATAGTGATGGACCATATTTAGTCTATTTGTATCCACAACTGATCAAGTAGTTTAAAAACCTTTGATCCATGACTTTGGGGTCTGCTTGAGATCATAGAGTACATTGCTTAACCTACAAAAAAAAATTCATCTAATTTTATCTTCAAACCCTAATGGTTGGTCTATGTATACTAGCTCCTCGAGATCTCCATATAGAAAATCATTCATTAGATGCCATTATCAATTCATATACATTCTTGGGAAGTTAAAGAAGTCTAATAAGCATCCCTTGAGTTACTTTGGCTTTACCTTTTACATTCTACCAATGTAAATACAATGAGAACTTCACGAGCATATGTTCCCGTGTGAACTTCGTTTGAGTAGATGCACTTCATGAGAATAGTCTTGAGTATTAGAAAAGCTAGGCTTGCTCATTGCACAAATAGCCCTCCCCCCTCAAGCCTATGTACCTTGAGTTTTTAGTCCTTCAAGATTTTATGCAATTCAATAATTGATTTGAATCTATTTAATTTGCTTGAATCTAATGCTTTCGTCATCATATCTACATATTGTTGATGTGAAGAAACATATGAAAATTGAATATATTTCGTCATGATCTTGCCCATGACATAATGATAATGTAATTCTATTTGTTTGGTCTTGGCATGATAAATACATTTAGCCGCAAGATGTAAAGTAGTGATATTGTCTCCATATATGTGTGGAGTGGAAGACTTAAGCATTAGATAAGAATATAAGGTCATAATCCACATTGCTATAGTTAGTTACTTATTTGAAGACCAAGAAATTAACTTTGTAATTGCAAAAGTAAGGTACCAAGATGCACTCCACCTATCATTTATAGAACCTTCCCAATCTGCATTAGAAAAGAGTTTGATATCTATATTGGATACATGGGAATAATAGAAACCTTTATTTATTCTACCCTTAAATTTTTTAATTACATGGTTCTAAGGGGTAGAAAATTTTGGTTTCGAAATGTGAAACCGTTGGGATTTATGTTTTGTTTACCCCTTCTTCATGGGTCTTGAACCTTAGGGCTAAGTTTCTAAGGTTAAGTACCTTAGGCTTGATTGGAAGCTTCTCCTAGCCACTTGGTTTGTACATGAGTCCCTTTTACAAGACATGTGATTTCCTAAGCTTGGAAACCATGTGGCAACCTTAGGGACCAATTTGATGGAAGGTACACATGTCTCTTTGAGAGGGACATAATCTCTTGGACTTGGGGCTATATATTGAATGGGTTGGTTGGGTCAAAGGTGCATCTCTCTTCCTAGTGTGGCCTTCCTAGTTAGTTCTCTAATAATTCGTAGTTATTGAGTTGTGGAGGCTATGGAGCTTCCACAACAATAGTATCATAGCTCCAAGCCTTACTTTTGTTCTGATTCACACCTCTTCGCATGTGGTTTTAGCAACCATAATTCCTTGGATTGCAATTCTAGCTCTCTTTCAATGTGCTGTTAGCCGCCATCCATGGCAAATGCACCATTTGTTTTGGTTTATAAAAGAAGATGCATATGAACCATTCTTTTAGTTGCTAACCCATCCACCCAAGGACGAAGAAATAATAGAATATACAGTGTTGGGAGATCAAAGTATCAATTCTCCTAACCAAGGAAGTTCTTTATTTGAAAGAACCAGAAAACTATTGAGAGCTTTCGATTATTCTTCCAAGCAAATGCAAGACTCGAAGAGAAGGTACAACTCAAGGGTTCAAGTAAACCCTAAATGCCATTTTTTTAATGTCCTAGAAGCAAAGGACTATTCTGAATGGTAAAATAGCATTACCATGTACTTCAATATAAAGATCTCATTGGAAAGTCAACTATTCCTTGCTCATATTACTCATTACATAAAAAATCGATGATATCTAGTTAAGAGGCCAACCTTTGACATTGAGTCTTTTCAAGTCGCAATCACAAGTGAGGATTGGTAACTTGAAAGTCCATTGTAGCATAGGCACCACATATGCTCTACAATAAAAATAATCTTTACAAGTCCAAAAGTAAGAAATCTTACTCGATCAGAGTGAAAGAAGATTTGATCCCAAAATTCAAGCAAAAAGTAAGCTTCACTTAAGTGGAAATGTAAGTCGGATGGTATGGGACATAGTTATTCATACATATCTGTCCTAGGTTGCAAGACATCTTGTGTCAGTTACATATTCTTGTATCATTTTCCCTACTCGGGTGTCTTTCTAAAATCATTGTCTACTATAGTTAGAGAGCACAATCTACTGCTCCCCTAACATTTTGGCAAGACTATCTTGTATCCAAGACTAGGCATCACGGAAAATGCTTATAAGCAGATTGTAGCATCACTTAAGAGTCTCCAACAACAAGTCGAGGATCTAACTTATCAATAGACACAAGTTGAGATGGGACATCCATTGCATTTAGGTACACTCCTCCAAGAATTACAAGAAGGAATCGAGAATCTTCAATCAAATCAAGGGAGTATTCAAGTGAATCAGTGGTCTAATGATACCTTCATGAAGAAACCAAGATTTGCATGTCAAAAAAGATCGATGGGGATTGCACGAAGTTTCATGGATTTCTCTTACAAGTTAAATTATACGTCGGTATGCAACCTGCTAGATACCTTGAGGAGGCATCCAACATCAAGTTTATTGGAACCTTGCTGTGTGGCAAAGCATTATCATGATTTTCCACAATCTTGGAGAAGAGCATGGCGATACCTCAAGATTATGAGGGGTTTCTTCGAGAACTCACCATGTAAACACAAGTCAAGTGGCCGAAACAAAACTTCATAAGTTACATCAAGATTATTGCCCTACCTCTATCTATGCATCATAATTTAGGGAGTTGATATATGATCTCACTTGGCATGAAGATTAGTTTATAAGCCAATTTAGTGGGGGTTTGCACGATGATGTGAAGGACCTTCTCCTCACGGTGTTAGAGGTTAAGACATGAATGAATACATCATGCAAGCTATTCAATGTGATAACCACCAATGGAAACCTTTCTACCTCACTCCTAAAGATGAGTCTATGCATGAATCTATTGAGATAGAAGTAACTAGGTTCCAATCTTACACTGCAAGAGAAATATGGAAACTATGGACATATTGCAGATAACTATCATAAGGGAACAATGCTAGAGTTATAGCCCCCCTTGTAGAGCAAGAAAACAAGGAAGTCAAATTATAAAAGAGACCATACAGCCTCACCATGATATGTCTCATAATTCTAGCTACACCCATAGAAACATGTCTTGCCCCTTTGATGTTAATCATGCCTAAGAAGACCCTTTCCCTTACAGCCCTAGTAGACGCAAGAGGCGCCTCATATTTCATCAATGAAGGGTTGGTTATGAGAACTGGAATTCCAATACTTCGGAAGAGTAAATCAATAGTAGCTAAAGTAGTAGATGGACGATCTCTAGCATCTAGGAATATAACCATGGAAACCACATCCTTAAGAGTACATCTTGGTGACAATGTTTCCCACATCTTTTTCAATGTGATATCGAGTCTAGTAAATGGGGTTATCATTGGAATGCCCTAGTTAAAGAAACATAATCCAGACATTAATTCAAAAAGAAATAAAAATAGCCGTCCAGATATCTAGATGAACTCGACATATGTTGGGGCCAAAGCCTCATACATGTAATAAGTAAGGAACCGACATATCTGATCTATGCCATAGACACTCAAGAGCCCAAGAAAGACAATTCAAGGAACCTACCCAAACAATAAAAATTTTTTCAAGATGTTTTTGAAAAAAAGGATGCAGATATCTTGCTAGAGCATAGACCTTATGATTGTGCCATAGAATTTCAAGAGGGAGCACAACCACCCTTCAAACCAATCTAAAGACTATCCTCAAAGGAACTTACAGAATTATCTAAGAGTATTGATAAGAATCTATCCAAGGGGATTATCAAACACTCAAAGTCTCCTGTAGGAACCCCTATCCTATTTGTAAAGAAGAAGGATGGGACTAGTGGAATGTGTGTAGACTGTCGTGGGTTGAATAAAGTGACAATAAAGAACAAAAATCCTCTACCACTAATATCAGAGCTCTTGGAATGCCATAGAAAAGCAAAGTTCTTCACGAAGATTGACCTCCGAGTAGCTTAGAATCTTGTGAGGATCAGAGAAGGAGACGAATGGAAGACAATATTTCAAACAAGGTATGGACATTTTTAATACGTAGTTATGCCATTTGATCTAACAAATACTCTATATCTCTTCCAACATATGATGAAAGATATCTTTTGAGAATATGTAGATGACTTTGTTGTCTTTTGAGAATATGTAGATGACTTTGTTGTAATATATCTCTTGGATATCCTAATATTCTCCAAAAATCTAGAGGATCATGAATATCATGTCAAGATATTCCTAGAGAAAGTGAGAGAAAAGTTTATATGCAAAATTGGATAAATGCTCTTTCCATTAGACAGAAATGAAGTTTTTAGGATACATTGTATCAGATAAAGAAATCTTTATGGACTCTAAGAAGATCGAGATAGTCTTGATTAGAATCCTTCTTCATGTGTTCGAGATGTACAATGTTTTGTAGGGTCTGCCAATTTTTAGACGATATTCATAAGAGATTACACCAAGATAGTGATAGCTCCAAGAAGATCTTACCTTGTCAAGGCATCTGACTGAATATCTTATAGGATATTCTCACCTTGATATCAGCATTCATGATTGCTCCAATTCTAGTTCATCATGATTCTAGCAAGCCCTTCTTCCTAGCGACAAATGCATCAGACTTCACCCTTGAGACCATTCTATCCCAATACAGAGACGATGGACATGTGCATCTCTTTTCATATCATTCAAGGAAATTTTCCCCTCTAGAGGTTAATTATGAAATCAATGAGAAAGAACTTCTTGCCATAATGGACATGTTTGATACCTGGCATCACCATCTGGAAGGAGCAGCTCATAAAGTTAGTGTGTATATAGATCATAAGGATTTAGACTAATTTATGGCCATCTACATCCTCAATAGATAATGATGTTGATAGAGTAACTTTCTATCGAGGTTGGACTTTGTGATCACATATCGAGGTTTGACTAATTGTGCTCGCGTCCGCTGGTATGATGTACTTTTTCGTAATGCAGATCAATGTCATACCACATGCTTGAGAGGCGACAGGATGGTACGGTGGCACCACAGGCTACCGTCAATGGAGTCGCCGTATAATGCCTCAGCCTGTATTCCGAGCTTGCCCTCGCTGTCGCTCTCTGAGGTTACGACATCCTCCGCCCACAGATATTCCTTCCTATCGCTGGCCGGGGTGCATTATATAAGAAGAAGCAAAGGCAGATCCAGAAGCACGACCCGTCGACAATACCCAGAAGTTTGGATCCTGTCCCTCCGTCGCTTATACACACAGCCTTTCCTTCTCTCTCTCACACACTCACACGCGGAGGCACCCACCATGGCCCAGAGAACACCCCTGGTCATGATTCTCGCTTGTGCACTGGCTCTCTGCACAGGCAGTCGCTTTGCGGAGGCGAACTGCAAAGTGAAGAATGATTCTGGGAGGAAGGTGATCATCGTTCCAGTTGAGGTGGACATCACCATCGAGGTCGACGTAGGGGTGACGGTAGAGCTCCCGCCAGCCCAGCAGAAGTGCTATCTCAAAAACCCAGACACGGGCAGTAAGCAAGGACCTGTCACATTAAAGGACGGTAGTACGTATATCTGCAAGGATGGGGCTGTGGGGGGCACGATCGATGTATATCTTGGTGTCTATCTGCTTGGCATTCTCCAGCTCTCTGTCAAGATCTTAATCGGCCTGTAAGCTATGACGATGCGCATGAGAATTTTATCTTATATCGATGCCTATATCGTTTCTCGTGATTCAATGGAGTGATTTACCTTTATGTGTCCATAGCATTTGTGACTTGATATCCTGTACCTATATGCCGCAGACTGTTCCAGTATACCTGTATACTGAACATTCTATACCTGTATGCCGCAAACTGTTCCAGTGAGTTATAGATATCTATCTTTCCTCTACATGTTGTTTTCCATCTTTGCGGACGTGTACATGATTGGCGCCCACTTTCATCATCCTGTACAGCTCTCTGAGTTTCTTGATGTTCCCTGATGTCTATGGTTGCGAAGCTATGGTTGTTCAAGTCTATGATCGTGAAGCTTCTACAAGTGATTAGAGAACTAATTTTGTTGTAGTTTAGCCTTTGTAATATTCAATAGACCTATTGAATATCTTTAATTGACTCCAAGCTGGAGTTCATCAAGCGTGCTTACTGGGTGATTCAACGGGTAACGAGATCATCATCCGTAGACTTTAGCGAATTCAAACATTTACTAAAAAGTTTCTCATATTTACTCTCGCCGTGGTGCACAGTGCCCACACAAAGAAATTTACTAAGAAAAATGAAAGCGTAGTATCAAAGTCGATAACTGAAAATGGACTACATGTCTATAAGTAAGAAGGTTCTGTGCGCATCCATATCGTGATGTGAAGATTCGCACAGATGAATAAGAATATGAAGTGAGACAGAAGATGTTTATCAGAGTTGAAGTCTTTGATGTTTGAATATGCAGGATTATTGACAAATATAACCAAAGGACTTAGTGAAGTACAATTATATATGCTAAAGAACAGAAAATAATCCACCTTGACCTTATCATGCTTTGCCGCAATCTGGAAATGAGCTTCTGCTTACCGAATTGTGTATGTCCTTAAATGAGACGATATTTAATGAAAATTTACAAATCGTTTTAGCCATAACGGTGAGCAATGCGTTCCAAATCTAGTAATATTACTCTGATTGCTCTTCGACGATTTGTTTCTTAAACCCTCATGTGTCCTCCCTCTCCATTAGCTTCCTACACTTACAAGTGGAAATGTTGCTTCTTAATGTGTATTATAACAGAACTGTTCTCATCGAAACATGTTTCTTTAAGACTTGAAGGGCATTTTCAAGTGTACTTCAAGATTTCTATATTATATTGAAATCCTTAGATATAGTTTTAAAGCTTTTTCTGATGTACAATCATAGTGAGAGAGATACCAATTAAATATTTTTTTTTCTCTCTTTCTTTTGCTTTTATTTTATTTGTTTGTTTGGCTTGTACACGTGCTTCAATAGTTTTCTTCAGGTGTATTATAGAATCAGTAAGTTACTTCCTTTTAATTTGTACTAAAGAAGATTTATTTCTATGAATGCAGGTATGAAAACTTTGCATATATATGGAAACGAAAAAAATGTTCTATCTGTTTTCTATGAAAGGTTAGCTGGATGGCCCAAAGATGCAATAAAAATAAACGATGAAATAGGTATTTTTCTGGAAAATAAATATCCAATATGTTGAAGTTTTGAGTCATACATTTTTGTGTAGATAAGGGTATGACAAACGTTTTTAATGGAACATGTATTGAGGATGACGTAGATTGCAGGTCTCTATTGGATCTTATTTCCACTATATGCTAGGTGCATAATCGAATCTACTTGATGAGGAATAGGATTAGAAAGCACAAAATAGTATCCTACAAGTGATTCGAGAGAATATGAAAAATATGCATAAAATAAATAAAAAGCACACATATTTTGAGTACTTTTTAATTTCCTAATGCAACTGTAAATGTGTCCTTCCATTTGATCATAAAATCGGATGCATTTGGTTTTGTAATACTTTATCGAATCCCCCTAGTCAAAGATGCAAGAAAAAATGGGATATTCTAGAAAAGAACCCTTCAATCATGGCTATTCCATACACAAAGGAAGCCCATATATTGACTTTCAATGGGGATATCAGTCACATAATAGTTATCTTTCACCTCCATGCCAAAATATAGATGTTAGCAAAACCATTATAAAACATATAAAGATTTAGAATAAATTGTATAGTCATTCCAATACATAATTCTTAGATAAAGAAGAATTGCAATAGATAAGAAAACAAACAGCATCACATTCTAATCCCCTTTTGATAAAGCAAACCCACATTAAGCTAGAGGAAAAGAGAAAGTATAACTAGCACAAGAAAGTCTTTTGAAATTGACTTCTCATTAGGTTTAAGAATCATAAAAATATATGTTCTTCAAGAAGCCAATGGCACTATTTACACTAGAAGTTGATCATACTGCTACTCATCTACATGCCTGGCAACATCTTCCTGAGCTTGTACATCTTGAATAGTGGTTTACTTGGCTCCCTTGGCTCATCCATGTCTCGAGGCTCATTTGCTAACTATGGCACCCGCTCCATTAAGGGAGATAGGAATGACTTTATGTAGAAAATATGCCTCTTATACACTTCTTGGTTTTCATCTTGACACTTATTCATGGCTTGTACACATGCTTCAAGAGCTTTCTTCAGGTGTATTATAGATCGATAAGATATTTCCTTTTAATTTGTACTAATAAAGATTTATTTGTGTGAATGAAGGTATGAAAACTTTACATATATTTGAAAGCCAAAATTTCTTTTTATATGTTTACTATCAAAGGTTAATTGGATGCACCAAATATGCAATAAAAATAAACAATAAAATAGGTATTTTTCAGGAAAATAAATATGCAACATGTTGAAGATTTTTGACATACATTTTTCTATAGATATCGGTATTACAAACATTTTTAATGGAATAAGTATTGAGAATGAGGTAGATTGGAGTTCTCTATTAGATCTTATTTTGACTATGCTAGGTCCACAATCGAATCTCCTTGATGAGGAATAGGATAAGAGAGCACAAACTAGTATCCTGCAACTGATTCAAGAGATTTCCTTTCCATTACATAGAAAACATTGAGACATAAGAAACAAGAATTATGTCATGTTTTCTTTTTTTCTATGCAAAATATGCATAGACTAAACAAAGGCAGGCATATTTTGAGTACTTTTTGATTTCCTAATGCAGTTGTAAATGTGTCCTTGAAATTGAGCATGAAATCAGATGCATTTGGTTCCTATAATACTTCATCCAATCCCTCTAATCAAATATGAGCGCAAAAATGGAATGTTCGAGAAAAGTATCCTTCCAAGATAGTGATTCCATACACAAGAGAAGCCCATATATTGACATTCACTGGGATGTTAGTCACCTAGTAGTTAGCTTTCACATCCATGCCAAAAGATAGATGTTAGGAAAACTATTTTAAAACATATAAAGATTAAGAGTAAATTGTATAGTCATTTCAGTACATAAACTTTAAATAAAGAAAACTTGTGATAGATTATCAAACAAATAGCATCACATTGTATTCCCCTTTTGATAAAGCACATCGACATCAAGGGAGAGGAAAAGAAAAATTATAACTAGCACAATAAAATCTTTTAAAACTGTCTTCTCATTAGGTTCAAGAATCAAACGATTATATGTTCTACGAGAAGCCAATGGATCTATTTACACTACAACTTCATCATATTGCTAGTCATCTACATGCATGGCATCATCTTCGTAAGCTCATAACTCTTGAATAGTCATCCATGTCTCAAGGCTCAGTTGTTAATGATGGCGACCACTCCATTAAGGGAGATATGAATGTCTTTATGTTAACGATATGCTTCCTATAAACTTCTTGGTTTTTATCTTGAAATTTAGTTAACCCATTTAAATGTGTTTGAATGAAAGTTACCTGAGCTTCATCCTTCTCCACTGCTAGGCAGTGCGTGAACATCTTCAATGAGCATGCCAATGTGGTCCTTATAAAACAAGGTAAACTAGAGCTAGGGCACTTACCTCCATCCTCTACTTTGTCAATTGTTGCACCTTCATTAATGATGTTTATCACCTTTGATTCCAACGATGAGAAGATTTCCTATTCCGTGCATTCCTATGTCCAATGCCCTTGCTACCCACAATGGAAACACAAATTGAGTCTCTTCATTTGATCAATAAAATCAGGGTCCTACTACCAATGGATATGTTGATCCCTACTTTGATTTTCCCCTAAACAAGATTCTTATATTAATTATTAGAAGATGAACTCTTATTTGAATTTTTCATGTTTGTGGTAGCATGTCTCTATGGCCTATGTCTTGTCGGAATGAATCTCCTTGTAGTCGCCTTTTGCTAAGCGAACTTCTCCATCTTCTCAAAGTTATCCACCATGGCAACAACATCCAAATCCCTTCACTTGCTCCGAAGGTGTTCAATGAACTTTCTCTTCAGTGCATCACCTCTAACCTCCAATGCATATTTGTGAAGACATAATAATTTGTCTTTAGATTTATCAACATCCAAGATATGATTGTCACTCTCATGTTGCCAAAAACTACAAAACTCAATATTCTTCTCCATACCGTAGTTTGGAGAACAATAATGCGTTTCTACTTGCTCCCTTAATTCTATCCATAGAACCAGACCAGAGTGCATCTTAGACTCCATATAGGACTTCCACCATAGGTTTGTGATGCTACAAAGGTGTAAGATCCCAACCTTTTCCTTGGACTACTCCTCATTGAATGGTCGAAGATCAAAGAGATCCTCTGGCTTTTTAATCCATGGCTAGAGATCTTTACCACTCTTCTTCTCACGATCAAAATCATTCAAATTTTCCTTCTTGAAGTGTTGGTTGAGGTCAAACTCACCCATCTTCATATCTTCAAAATTACATTTTAATCTTTCTCTAGGCATAGTAGATGTTCTTGGACCTTCATTCATCATTCAACTCTAGGAACAAGTTTCTTGCACCTTTTGGCTGCTTTTCACCTCCTTCTTTTCATAATTCTTCAAGAAGCTTCTCAATAAGCTCATGTTGCTCACAAATCTTTTGTGACAAAGCTTCCATCATTGTGAAGGTTCGATTATGCTCTGATATCAGTTGTGGGATTTCCTCCATCATAAGATATCCTCAATCAGAAGCTTCTAATCAATCAAGAATAGTAGAGGAGAGAAAAATGCAAAACTTGCACAAGATGAAAGATTATGATGCAGAAGAGTAGATAAGATATGACTTAGAGAAAGAAAAGGTTTGGTATTACAGATTTCAATCAATCGATACAATAGCTTTGGAAAATAACATCTTGACAAAGGCTCTACCGCTTGAGTAGCCCCGAGCATGACAACATGGGTTGGAAAACAACACTTTTTTAAGCCTTGTAACTCAAAAACAACAAGGAATTAGCTTTATCTGGTGAGAAATATAAATGTTTTACTTTTTTTATTTGCACAATAGTGTTAGAGATAAGGTCCCAATATGCCTCTCACTTTTGAGCCCTACAAGTTTAGAAATTAGAGAGAGAATTGAATCAAGACATTACCTTACTATGAACTAAATATAGAGCCCTAAACAAGATACTTAAAATGTAATTGACAAAAATTTTACGCGGACATTTTTATTCTTTTATGCATTCTCTACCTTTCTCTCATATATCATTTCTCTTAATTCTTTCATCTTTGCATTTAATTTTCAAAGAAAAAAACATGATCTCAGTAAGGTTTAGAGAGAGAATATAAAACTTTTCAATCCTAAATTTTTTCCTACATGCATAAAATGACCTAATTTTTCATTCTAAAGATTATCCCCACAATGTAGTTTGGAAATTTCAAAATGAATTATTTCACTATCAAAAAGCCTATATGTAGATGGACCACCTATAGTAGGAACGCACATCTCTATTAAAGTTCAAATTTTGATTTTTATGTTCTCTTGCAAGTTTAGAGATAAGGTCATTAGTATCTTCTTAAAATCCAGCTCGTATCTTTTTGCCATCGAACTAGATCATTGAAAATCTAGATACTAGTATCGCTGAACTAGTACTCCATTCGGTTCAACGAGCAATAAATCACATAATTTCCTTATCTAGTTATGTGTATATAAGTTTGAGTCACAACCATGTAAACTTGTTCATTGTAGAATAGGTCACATAATTTCATACATAAGTGTTTCCTAACCATATATAATTTTATTCATTGGACAGTAAGTTATATAGTTTTCTTCTATTATGTTATAGACAAGTTATTCCAATCCATGCCATTTAATTCCATACACAATAAACAATGTAATATCGTATTGAAATGAATAAGAAAAAAGCTCATGTTAAGGAAAATATTGAGGTTTTGCTAGGAAAAGTGACTATGAACCTTAAAGATCAATCTAGCAAACTTGAAAAAGTCAAAGGGATCCAATTTGAGGATCATAATATAGAGGAATTTATAGAAGTGGGACATACAAGGAGAAGAAGTACCAATGGAGGTGGTGGGTTGAGTCGAGTTCACTCATTCCCTACAACTAGAAATATTATTTTGTAATCTAGAAAAGGAAGTAAAAGAAAGGTGATGAAGAAGAAATCACATCAAGCAAAGAGGATGACCTCACCTCTACTAAATAGAAATCTCGGACAATGAAAGTTATGTTACCTATTCCACATTTCTAGGTCATGATCATGATGTTGACTTCGTTGTGGGGTGGTGTCTCAGAAAGGCAAACACTCTGTAGGGATCCTACTCAAGATCCCCCTTAAAGGTCTCCTTGTGTTCTACGAACTCTCAACCTCTAGAAAGGATGGGAAGCTATAAAAAACAAAAAGAGAAATAAATACCAATCCAAAAAAGATATCTAGTTTCATAAATGATTGTTGTTTTGTACAACATTCGAGGGTTGTGTAACCCCTCAAGATCAACAGTATTTGGTAAATGTCTTTGAGATAAAAAAGTCAACACAAAGTTTATCTATCTAGAAGTGATCAAAATTGATGGAGTAAACTTCAAGAGAAACTTAAGTGCATTTTCACATATGATGTGTGGGTTACCACATATCATCACCATGGGAGCAGTGGGGTGGCTCTAGGCTTCAAGCCGATATGGCTCTCCTTCATGGTTGATGCTTTTATGGATCATAACCATCCGTGGATTGTTCCATATTCTAAAGGCCCTCTCCAATGTAGTATTGCCCCCATATATGACAATAAGCTTGACTCAAAAAGATTGACTAGTTGGCAGTCTGTAGACTCTCGACACTTTCAGGTCATTCTTTGTGGGAACTTTAATATGGTGGAAGCTATGTCTAACAGGTAGGACCAAGAAGGGGCATGTTATGGATGGAATTGAGCAACAAACGTGGGACAAAGTTAAGCTACACCCACATTTGGTGAAAATCAAAGATGCTCAAAATTTCTCTTAATCAAACCTTGAGTCCAACAATGATTTCAAGAAAGCTAGACTTGATAGAAGCTAAATCATGAAGAACATCATTGACAAACCGGCTCCCCCATCCTCTTCTCTATGTGGAATAAGTTCTATTTTATCACTATCCAATTATTTTCATAAGAGTCCTCGTGGTTTCATGTTGATTTCTTAATCCTCTCCCCTCGTTTAGTGCAACATATCATCTCCATGACATGGATCGAGGCCTTTAGCTGTTAAATATAATTTGAGTACTAAAAGAACTTGAAACATTCATAAATCTTTGATGGAACCATTCCAAGAAAATGTCAAAGTAGCTCCTTTCTTGACTTTCGTATGGGTGCATTCACCACTTGATCCTATAAATTCTTTTGGAGTAATGAACACCACTACTCTCCCCGTTAAAGGATGTTTGTGCTAGCTGACTTTCCACGTTCAAAATGTGTGATTATTTATGAGTTTCGTACTAATTTCTATCAAGACCTATTTCCACTAGATGATTCGACAAGTTTTGAATCCATTTTTGGTTACACGTTTTGTACTTATTTGGCATTACTTGTATGGAAAATTAAGTCAAAACACTATTACTAGTACTTGTAAGTAGACCAAAAATTCCATTCATGTTCCTACATTTCCATGCATGTTGAAGGTCTAGATCTAGAGGATCCATTTCATTGAGACTAAATGGATCGTGTTTGGTGCGGTTCATTATCAATCCAAATCACAAACTCTAGAACTTTCTACGACTAAAATATAGAAGTGATATGATATGAAACTTCCATAGGCTATAATTTGTACCATCAATCTTAAGTTCAATGTAGTGGTGTTATTCACGATGTTTGGAATATCAATATCGTTTCTAGTCTTTCTTGTGACATACATTCTGTTTTTTATGAAGGACCTTGATTTATAATCTTAGATGATGATGCACCACTTTACATTTTCATTCCTTTCTCTTGCAACCTTTTTGTTTTTTCTTCTATGAAACTAAGGGCCTCTTGAATTTCGGTACCATTTAAGACATATTAGTATAATGCAATTTAACATTAGACATAGATGACAAAAATGGAGATTCATAGTGATGCAACTTGTGAGATAGAGAACTCAAATTCTAAAATTTTTCATGAGTAATGTAGCTACAAAAATGTCCTTTTCTGTGGATGCATTTAAAAAATGGATCTTACATCATGATTTAGATACATTATACATGAAATTTCTACTAGTGCGAAATGGAACCTAAAGATTTGAATACACTATGCTTATTTACATTATAAGATTGGAAAAAGCATAGATAAAAATTATTTAGAGGGGTAGACTATTCCAAAATATATGATCTCAAAAAGTATCTTCATGACCAAAAGTTCTAAAATCTCAACCATAATGTGAGACAAAACTATAACCCTCTATCTGTTACATGTTATGCCCTACATAAACTCATGGTTAGGCTAAAGGAGCATCTATTGCCCTCAATGGTCACTGATAAACCTCATCTAACTTGAAAGTTACATATTCACAAATGGTTGTGACCTCAAAATTACTTGATGGCTATGGCTAAAAATCTCGCCAAAAAATGGTTGATCAGAGTGTGTATTCCAAATAGTGCTTCTTAGTTGATGTTGATTTTAAAGAAGTTCTATAACATGTCACTCTCGAGTTCTCATATGTAGAAAAATGATGATCCAATTATACTTATCTTTCCCCCTATTCTTGTTATCCTCAAGGGACTTGCTCATATGATTTCTATATTGAAATCATTGAATACGTTGAAGCATGACTACACTATAAGAATGATTGGAGGTACATCAACAGAATTTGTTAGACTTATTCGATCTAGATACTCACCACCAAGGTTTTAGAGTTTTGATACCCAAAAATTCCAAAAACTTTGGTCTAAAGATTTTTTCTACTTAAAGCACGTTTCAAACCAAGAGAGGAGGCATTGGATTCCATTTAGGAACCTTGGTCCCATCCAGAGTTTGGACTATGAAGATTAGTGTCTTCTTAGACACAAATTGAATTCTTGGGACATGTGGAAGGCACACTATTTCATTATTTAGGAGCATTGTTATCTGAGAAAGATGGAGTGAATAAAAAAAACAAAATGCTGTGCCTAGTGGTAAAAGCCCTAGTCTCGAGAGTCTTACAAATGAGTTCTGAAGACTTTGAGGAGTGCCTTAGTGAAACTATTACTTAAGGTGTGGTAGGAAGCCCTACACTTTGGCTCTCTTCCTAACTCTCTCAATCAATGGGTGATTAAGTTTATTCACAGAAAAGGTAGAAAAAACATGAAAATTTCGAACCTATAATGATGTTGTAAATTTCCTATAAGATCTTCGCAAGACTCCTCCAAATCTCATTACTTTCCATCTTCATTCATTAATCAATGAGGATCAAAAGGGATTCGTAAAGGGAAAATACATCATGGAGAGCAATATTGATGTATGGGAAGGCTTGGAATTTTCTTTAGAATCTTTACAAGATGTCCTCTTCATGAAGAAGCCAAATGGCAAATTGGGCATTGTACACTTTTGGCACATAAAACCTAAAAAGTTTGTGTTTGTGTTATGTGTATTCTGTGTTTCATGTGTATTCTGCAACCTCTATGTGGATTACTCTATTCGAAACCAGAGTTTGGGTTTCTACAACAAGGGTATCGTTGTAGAGCTTTTAAGAAGGATATTTTGTCATCTTGCATTGCCAAAGAAACACTTCATTGGTATCAGAGCATTTTGACACATAAGCTTTGTTTCTTTTGTGCGAGCCAAGAAAGTACTTGCTTGCCCACCCAAGTTATCTTTAGATATGTTCAAGAACATCAAGAAGAGTGCTCTTTGTATATGTTTCACAAAGAATGTTCAATGTCTAGGTGTAGAGGAGGTACTGGGGTATCAACTTTTATAGAAAACAGACACTTCCAGTACGTCGCCTACTCAAAGGGGGGTTCTCTTTAGGGAAGTATACCCTTTAACATTTCTGTGAGCAGGCAGATACAAAGTTTACATAGAGTGATAAATTCTTCAGGAAATATAGACAACCAATGACCAAGGGAGATCGTACACTGCTTGATTCAAATCAGATGATTACAAGGTTGGGCAGAGTAGTGCTCAAAAGTGCAAGCTTAGGGCTCACAAGCCCCCTTAGAGGTATTAACTTCAATACAACAGATCAGCATAAGGGTAATATGCGGGCTAACTCAGAACAATACAAATGGTAAGATCTTCTCAAGAGAATAGAACACAATCAATCACACTGACCCACGGAAAAAAAAAGAAGAAACCAAGCTACTCTTTTACACTATGGTGCTCATAGCCCTTCACTGAGAAGCCTCCCCTTTGTATACACAACAGAGTAGCTCCCACAGTAGACTTGAAACCACCAAATGCAAGAGAGGTCTTCTGTACGTACGCACGAACCACTGTATCCCTAACACTTGTACATGTACTCCAGTGTGTTGTAGTAACCCAATTGAGCACAAATCCTTTGACTTTATAGGCCCCAATATGCCAAGGGAGCCTTGCCGAATCTTCACGTCCATTGATCACGCGCCGGTGGAATGCCCAAAATTAGAGGAGTAGGTCAAATATTCCCTTGATTTGAATTGGATCCCCAAAGGTAGGTAGTCGCCGTGAATGGTTGGCGGTCACTTTTACTCTTGACAATACACTTTTTATCTTTTCACTTGCCATCTAAGATTCTCATTTTTACTGATTTAATCCCTGCATTTGACTGAAGCTGATTGGTCTCACTCCTTATCCCTTCACCAAGTGCATTGAAACTATATAACATCACTGTTACATGACGTGCAACTATTCCCCATTCCATATCTTCATCACGGCATTGCCCACCCTTGACCTTAGATTTGCATTGTTCCGCTGACTCCGATTGTGAGTGACAGTGCGTGTGTGTGTGTGGGTGCACGTGTGTGAAAGAGGGTAGGTGTGTGTGCATACGTGTAATTGTGTGTATATGTGCATGTGTAATTATGCACGTGAGTGCGTGCGTGAATGTATGTGTGTGAGTGTGAAATTGTGTGTGTATGCATGTGTGGGTGTGAAATTGTGTGTGTATGCATGTGTGGGTGTGAAATTGTGTGTGTATGCATGTGTGGGTGTGTGCGTGTGTTTGTGTGGGTGGGTCAATGAGCGGATAGAGAAAAAAAAGGGGGGGGGGGGAGGCTCGCGGGTGGCGGAGTGGAGGAGGATTGGGCGGGCGGAGGAGGCTTGGGCGGGTGGAGGAGGCTTGGGCGGGTGGAGGAGGATTGGGTGGAGAGGAGAGAGAGAAGGGGCGGGTGGAGGAGGATTGGGCGGGCGGAGGAGGCTTGGGCGGGTGGAGGAGGATTGGGCGGGCGGAGGAGGCTTGGGCGGGTGGAGGAGGATTGGGCGGGCAGAGGAGGCTTGGGCGGGTGGAGGAGGATTGGGTGGAGAGGAGAGAGAGAAGGGGCGGGTGGAGGAGGATTGGGCGGGCGGAGGAGGCTTGGGCGGGTGGAGGAGGCTTGGGCGGGTGGAGGAGGATTGGGTGGAGAGGAGAGAGAGAAGGGGCGGGTGGAGGAGGATTGGGCGGGCGGAGGAGGCTTGGGCGGGTGGAGGAGGCTTGGGCGGGTGGAGGAGGATTGGGTAGAGAGGAGAGAGAGAAGGGGCGGGTGGAGGAGGCTTGGGCGGGCGGAGGAGGCTTGGGCGGGTGGAGGAGGATTGGGTGGAGAGGAGAGAGAGAAGGGGCGGGTGGAGGAGGCTTGGGCGGGTGGAGGAGGCTTGGGCGGGTGGAGGAGGATTGGGTGGAGAGGAGAGAGAGAAGGGGCGGGTGGAGGAGGATTGGGTGGAGAGGAGAGAGAGAAGGGGCGGGTGGAGGAGGCTTGGGCGGGTGGAGGAGGCTTGGGCGGGTGGAGGAGGATTGGGCGGGCGGAGGAGGCTTGGGCGGGTGGAGGAGGCTTGGGCGGGTGGAGGAGGATTGGGTAGAGAGGAGAGAGAGAAGGGGCGGGTGGAGGAGGCTTGGGCAGGCGGAGGAGGCTTGGGCGGGTGGAGGAGGATTGGGTGGAGAGGAGAGAGAGAAGGGGCGGGTGGAGGAGGCTTGGGCGGGTGGAGGAGGATTGGGTGGAGAGGAGAGAGAGAAGGGGCGGGTGGAGGAGGATTGGGTGGAGAGGAGAGAGAGAAGGGGCGGGTGGAGGACGCTTGGGCGGGTGGAGGAGGCTTGGGCGGGTGGAGGAGGCTTGGGCGGGTGGAGGAGGATTGGGTGGAGAGGAGAGAGAGAAGGGGCGGGTGGAGGAGGCTTGGGTGGGTGGAGGAGGCTTGGGCGGGTGGAGGAGGATTGGGTGGAGAGGAGAGAGACAAGGGGCGGGTGGAGGAGGATTGGGCGGAGAGGAGAATTGGGCGGAGAGGAGAGAGAGAAGGGGCGGGTGGAGGAGGGAGAGGAAGGGAGAGAGGGGGAGAGAGAAAGAAGGGACGGGGGAGAGAGAGAGAGGGAAATAGAGAGAGAAAGAGAAAGGGAGAGAGGGGGAGAGAGAAAGAAGGGACGGGGAAGAGAGAGAGAGAGGAATAGAGAGAAGGAGAAAGGGTGAGAGGAGGAGAGAGAAAGAAGGGACGAGGAAGAGAGAGAGAGGGGAATAGAGAGAAGTAGAAAGGGAGAGAGGGGGAGAGAGAAAGAAGGGACGGGGGAGAGAGAGAGAGGGAAATAGAGAGAAGGAGAAAGGGTGAGAGGGGGAGAGAAAAAGAAGGGACGGGGAAGAGAGAGAGAGGGGAATAGAGAGAAGGAGAAAGGGAGAGAGGAGGAGAGAGAAAGAAGGGACGGGGAAGAGAGAGAGATGGGAAATAGAGAGAGAAAGAGAAGAAAGAGAGAGGGAAGAAATAGAGAGGGAGGGAGAGAGACCAATAGAGGGAGAGAGAGAGGGGGTTCAACCACAACGGAGGAAGCCAAGAAAAGATGACAGCAACGATTGCTCAGAACTTCACATACTGCTCAGAACTTCAAATATTGCTCAGAACTTCAACTATATCCGTGTGAGAACACTTGAACACTTCCTGAAACTTTATTCCAAGGCATCTGAGCGTTTTCGACCTCTACAGACTCCCACATCAAGATTTTGCACCGTCTCGGTGCAATAACTCCTTTATTGCTTATTTCAATAAGGTTTAACTGCCAATACTGAGAAGGAACATAGTATGTACACAGGATAAAATGCTTCCACTTTGAACTAATTCAGATACTTCTTCACCCGGGAGATGTTAACCAGGGGCAACCAGTTGCCTTGCAGATCCTCCAGTTGCACTGCACCGTGTGGCAATACTTTGATGACCTTATATGGCCCTATCCATTTAGGTGCCAATTTGGTGAATGGCGACGGGATTTGATTCACCAGGACCAAAGATCCCTCCTGTACCTCACTAGTCCTTAAATACCTGTCATGCAGCCGTTTGCGTTCCTCTTGCTTTATCTGTAGTTTCTTCATTGCTGCTTCCCTATATTCTTCCAATGCCACAAGTCTTCTGATTGGAGGTTCAATACCCATGGTTCTCGCTTCAATTTCCTTCCTGATGATAAATTTGAAAGGTGCCAATGCTTCTTTACCATAGACTAGGCGGAATGGACTTTCACCAGTGGTTCCCCTTCTAGTAGTTCGGAAAGCCCACATTGCACCAATTAGTGCCTGTGGCCAAGAACTTTGATGCTCAAAGGATAATTTGCGTAAGAGCCCAATCAAAATTTTGTTAGAACTTTCTGCTTGGCCATTCGCTCTGGGATAGTAAGCACATGACTTCCTGTGAAAGATTTTATACCTGTCAAAGATGACTTGGAGCAACTGATTCACAAAGTGAGTGCCCCTGTCACTAGTGACTTCAATTGGGCACCCGAATCTGGAAAAAATACGTTTAAACAAAAATTTAGCCACTGTCAAGGCTGAGCAATCTGTAGTGGCTTTAGCTTCCACCCACTTAGTTGCATAACACGTGGCCATAAGAATATATCTCTTTCTTCCAGGTTGACCCATTCGACTGATCGGACCAATAAAGTCAAGTCCCCATCGTTCAAAAGGTAGCCATCCTGTGGAGATGACTAATGGCTGGAAACTCATCTTGTTTGGCTTAGGAGCACATCTCTGACAGATATCGCACCCCTTGGCAAATTTGATTGCATCTTTGTATACCTGAGGCCACCATAATCCTTGGTGGATAATCTTGTGAGCCAACTCTTCTCCCTTCATATGCCCTTCGTTGTGTGCTGCTTCAAGCAAAAAGTTTACTTCTTCTGGAAAAACACACTTTCTCAAGATACCGTCATGACAATATTTATATAAATTTCCATCTATGAGTGAGTAAGATTTGGACTTAAAAAGTAATTTCCTCTTTTCTAGTGCTGATAGATGTTTGGGAAATTCTCCAATGGAAAGGAACTCAAGAATTTCATTATACCAATCAGTCTGCATTGTAACCAAAAAAAGAGTACTATCCACCAATTCATCATCAACACCTGTTGCTTGTTCACTGAGAGCAGTTCTTGATACCTGATCCGCCATATAATGCTCTTTCCCTGGCTTAATATGAATATTGAAATCAAATTCTTGAAATAACAATAACCATCGCCAAACCCTTCCAGCTACTCTGGGTTTGTTAATCAGGTACTTCAAAGGTTGATGATCAGTTATGACAATAAAATGCACACCTAAGAGGTAATGCCGGAATTTTTGAAGAGCGAACACGATAGCCAAACCTTCCCTTTCAGTAGTGCTGTAGTTCCTCTCTGCTTTGGTAAGCAATCTGCTAGCATAAATGATAGGTTGGTCTATCTTCTGTGATGATGGTTGAGCCAAGACTGCTCCAACTGCATGAAGACTGGCATCTGTATGTACATGGAACTCTAATGACCAATTAGGAACAATTAAAAGAGGAGCAGTACATAGCCTCAATTTTAATTCGCAAAATGCTTTCTCAGCTTCAGGAGTCCATGAGAAAGGGACATTCTTACTTGTAAGCCTGGATAAAGGCTTAGCTATTTCTGAATACATTCTAATAAATCGTCTATGATATCCTGCATGGCCCAAGAAACTTTGCACTTCCTTTGGGCTTTGTGGAATTGGCATGGAAAGGATAGCAGTGATCTTTGCCGGATCAACCGTTATCCCTTCAACTGATACTATGTGGCCTAGGAGAGTGCCTTTGGTCACCAAAAAATGACATTTAGCAGGATTCAACTTCAACCCTGTTTTGAGACACTACTCAAAGATTTCCTTTAGATTATCCAAATGGTTATTGAAATCTTGAACTATTGCTCTCTTATCTGTTCCTGAAAATACTGAGAAATCATCCATAAAAATGCGCAAAAATGAGGTTAGCCATTTTCCCAGTATGAGATACATTGATCTATTAAAGGATGCTGGCGCATTTTTTAAGCCAAAAGCCATACGGGTATAAACATATGTGCCCCATGGAGTAACAAAAGCCGTCTTGTCTCTATCTTCAGGATGAATGGCTATCTGATTGTAGCCACTGAACCCATCAAGAAAACTATATAGAGAGTGTCCAGCTACTTCTTCAAGCACCTGCTCTGTGAATGGCTGAGGAAAACCATCCTGAATAGTTACCTTATTCAAGGCACGAAAATCAACACATACCCTTATTTTGCCGTTTTTCTTTGGTACAATGACCATGGAAGAAAGCC
This sequence comes from Ceratopteris richardii, assembly GCA_020310875.1. Lineage (NCBI taxonomy): Eukaryota > Viridiplantae > Streptophyta > Polypodiopsida > Polypodiales > Pteridaceae > Ceratopteris > Ceratopteris richardii. The sequence goes on along the minus strand of CM035419.1, from coordinate 32,447,125 downwards.
ACCATGAGTGTTCTACAGGAACAATAATACCTGCCTCTTCCAATTTTGTGATTTCTAGCTTTACTGCCTCTGCATACTTTGGATTGAGTCGGTAAGGTCTACTTCTTGCAGCTGAAGCTCCTTCCACTAAGGGTATCTGGTGTAATCCAAGCTCCTCAGGTATCCCTGATAAGTCTTTATAGGACCATGCAAAGACACTTTTATAGGTAAAAAGTAGGGAAGTTACCTTCTGCAGTAAAGATGGATAGTGCCATAACCAAGCAGCCAAGTGAACTATCTGAGGATTCTCTTCATCTCCAAGATTTACTTCTTGAACAAGCTTTTCAGAATTGGACTCCCTTGAAAGTTCATCTCCACTGTATGCAGGAGCAGAGTTCAATTTATGATCCACAATTTGTTCCTTGATCCATCCTAAGGGTATATCTGAGAATGGAAGTTCTTGAAGGTCACCATTATCTTCCTCAGATGCAGGTACAACTTTGTCTCTTTCTGGTCCTGTAAGCATAAAATCATCCGATCCCTCTTGTTTACTTGCCTTCTCTTTACATACCATCGTAGTGGCGCTGAGTGTTGAATTTTGCTTATCAGTCTCAATTTGAGGTTTCTGTTCTTCAGGAGGTGCCTGCAAAAGATAAACTCGTCTTCCTTGCTTACTCTTTTCTATATTGTTTAAGTGAAAAACATCAGTTGTTTCCTCTTCCCGACCACCTTGTGTTGCTTCAGCAACATCCTCATTTACCTCACATATCTCTACTGTGCAGCATTCTACACTTCCCATCATCCAATTTAATAGAGCATCATCTTCTGAAGGCATTACCTGAGTTTCCATTGTATATCCAGTAGCCTTGTTGATGTCTAATCCTTCTTCCAAATGTATCTGTAATTGATTGTTAGTACATGTGGAAATCCATAACTTGTTCTTTTCCCAATCCTGTAGAGCCTTTGCTTGCCTTAACCAAGGCCTTCCCAGGAGTAGAGGGTATGAGGTCTCCTGAGGCAGGGCAATAACAACAAAGTCTAAAACAAAATGACAACCCTGCACTATCATAAGTACCTTTTCAACAATGCCCACTGGTGCAACCCGACGTTGATCTGCTAAGGTGACTGTGAAGGGTGCTGCCTTTGTGGGATTGAGCCTTAGTTTCTTCATAGTGAAATCAGGCATCAAATTGATGCCGGAACCTCCATCTATAATAACACCTGCTAGAGCTTCATCCTTGATGGAAACGGATAATCTTGAGCTCTGATAATCAGCCAAGGGTGCAGGAGGAAAGTCCACCATAAAACCATCTATGCTAGGAGGTGGGCACAAGTATGCAGAATGTATAATCTTCAGCAGATCACTTCTTACTTTAGGATCTATCTTTATGAGTTGATACAGGCTAATCTTATGATGAATACCTTTCAAAATTTCTTCGATGTTCACTTCTTGCTTGCCTTCAGAAGTACTTGTTGGTTGATCTTTTAGCAAAGTAGTCGCCCTCTCGTAAGCTTCTTCCATTTCTTCTTGGTCCTTCCATCCCACCCTCTTTTCTACAACTCTATCTTTGAGTCCTTGTTGTTCCTCCTTTTGGGCTATTGCCGCTTGCCTGGCTCTGGTCATCATTGGCATGGATGAAGACGAAACAACATAAGATTGAGCGGTCATACCTTCTACTGGTGGGGAGACTGCAATCATGTGAATTGCAGCCGGACGACCTCTTGGGCAATCTCTCGTGTAGTGATCCTTAGCATCTGGACAGTGCTGACAAGGGGGTGCATCCTCTGGAAGAGAACACCTGTTCTGCATATGGCCATACTCCCCACAGCGGTAACACATTAGGGGCCTATTGTATCTAGACCGAGTTGGGCGGGTCTCTTCTCTATTAGGTGCATTAGAAGTGCTAGCATAATATGAATCTACACCTTGATGGTTACCTCGCTGTTGTGTCCCCTTAAGGTAGTAGCAGTCTCTTGCTTCATGACCCTCTTTGCCTCAGAACTGACAACTGACTCTGTTAGGACAATTTACATTGGAATGTCCATTATTACTACATATTGTACACCAAACCTGTCTTCGTATGTCCTGGGTAGTCCGCAAGTCTTCAAGCTCATGCCTAAGTTGAGACACTTCATCCACATTATGGGTTGAGGGTGGCGGTATGACCCTCTCTTCTTGACGACTTTGCTGCATCCTTAAGGCTTCCAACTCCTTCCTGAGTTGCCCGATCGGATCCAAATCGGATGCATAATTTGGTTGAGACTCCACTTCAAAATGTATTCTAGCCTCCTCAATGCGGGATGCAGTTGCAACAAAATCATCAAGTGTTGCATCCAGTCTGAGGGATTCCCGAAGCTTTTGTTGAGATGACTTAGGCAGAGCCTTCTCAATCCATTTTTTGACTAAAAAATCACCTGGAGCATGAGGCAAACGAGAAACAAGTGCTTTAGTTCTAGTGTGCAATTCATGAAAGGATTCACCTGCTCGTAATTTTAGGTTCTCTAGCTGATCTAGAGCTCGTTCCGAAGAGTCGCTTGGTCCAAATGTCTGCGAGAATGCCGCTTTTAGTGCCTCCCACGTAGTGAAGTGCCCATCTGCATACTGGCTATACCATTTGTCAGCAAGGCCTTCCAATGTAGATGGAAAGAGCACCAACATTGCATCCTCCCAGTTCTGCAATCCTCTTCCACGGCATAACGAGAGGAATCTCCTCACGTGGTCATCTGCATCTTCATAAGCCAATCCTTCAAATGTAGGAAACTTGATGTTCAACCTAGAGAGTAAATGGGAAAGATCCTCCATTGGTGCCGGCGCCTCTTCTGAAGTATCAAAGGAAAAATCTAAGGTTCTCTTATGTTTCTCCTTTGATAATGGTGTTACTCCCAAATCAATGGATAGATTCAAGGATGGTGGAGGAGAGGTAGGCTCACTGGTTGTGGCTATTTCTAACTTGTTAAGACGCTTCCGTTCACGATGAGACTCCTTATCTGCCCGCGTATGGGTCATGTACCTACTCGCAAATACAATAGGGCGAAAATCCTCTCACAGAAATGCAAAGGTCCCACCGGGCATGCCAAACTGTAGAGGAGGTACTGCGGTATCAACTTTTATAGAAAACAGACACTTCCAGTACGTCGCCTACTCAAAGGGGGGTTCTCTTTAGGGAAGTATACCCTTTAACATTTCTGTGAGCAGGCAGATACAAAGTTTACACAGAGTGATAAATTCTTCAGGAAATATAGACAACCAATGACCAAGGGAGATCGTACACTCCTTGATTCAAATCAGATGATTACAAGGTTGGGCAGAGTAGTGCTCAAAAGTGCAAGCTTAGCTTGGGCGGGTGGAGGAGGCTTGGGCGGGTGGAGGAGGATTGGGTGGAGAGGAGAGAGAGAAGGGGCGGGTGGAGGAGGATTGGGCGGGCGGAGGAGGCTTGGGCGGGTGGAGGAGGATTGGGCGGGCGGAGGAGGCTTGGGCGGGTGGAGGAGGATTGGGCGGGCGGAGGAGGCTTGGGCGGGTGGAGGAGGATTGGGTGGAGAGGAGAGAGAAGGGGCGGGTGGAGGAGGATTGGGCGGGCGGAGGAGGCTTGGGCGGGTGGAGGAGGCTTGGGCGGGTGGAGGAGGATTGGGTGGAGAGGAGAGAGAGAAGGGGCGGGTGGAGGAGGATTGGGCGGGCGGAGGAGGCTTGGGCGGGTGGAGGAGGCTTGGGCGGGTGGAGGAGGATTGGGTAGAGAGGAGAGAGAGAAGGGGCGGGTGGAGGAGGCTTGGGCGGGCGGAGGAGGCTTGGGCGGGTGGAGGAGGATTGGGTGGAGAGGAGAGAGAGAAGGGGCGGGTGGAGGAGGCTTGGGCGGGTGGAGGAGGCTTGGGCGGGTGGAGGAGGATTGGGTGGAGAAGAGAGAGAGAAGGGGCGGGTGGAGGAGGATTGGGTGGAGAGGAGAGAGAGAAGGGGCAGGTGGAGGAGGCTTGGGCGGGTGGAGGAGGCTTGGGCGGGTGGAGGAGGATTGGGCGGGCGGAGGAGGCTTGGGCGGGTGGAGGAGGCTTGGGCGGGTGGAGGAGGATTGGGTAGAGAGGAGAGAGAGAAGGGGCGGGTGGAGGAGGCTTGGGCGGGCGGAGGAGGCTTGGGCGGGTGGAGGAGGATTGGGTGGAGAGGAGAGAGAGAAGGGGCGGGTGGAGGAGGCTTGGGCGGGTGGAGGAGGCTTGGGCAGGTGGAGGAGGATTGGGTGGAGAGGAGAGAGAGAAGGGGCGGGTGGAGGAGGATTGGGTGGAGAGGAGAGAGAGAAGGGGCGGGTGGAGGAGGCTTGGGCGGGTGGAGGAGGCTTGGGCGGGTGGAGGAGGATTGGGTGGAGAGGAGAGAGAGAAGGGGCAGGTGGAGGAGGCTTGGGCGGGTGGAGGAGGCTTGGGCGGGTGGAGGAGGATTTGGTGGAGAGGAGAGAGAGAAGGGGCGGGTGGAGGAGGATTGGGCGGAGAGGAGAATTGGGCGGAGAGGAGAGAGAGAAGGGGCGGGTGGAGGAGGGAGAGGAAGGGAGAGAGGGGGAGAGAGAAAGAAGGGACGGGGGAGAGAGAGAGAGAGGGAAATAGAGAGAGAAAGAGAAAGGGAGAGAGGGGGAGAGAGAAAGAAGGGACGGGGAAGAGAGAGAGAGAGGAATAGAGAGAAGGAGAAAGGGTGAGAGGAGGAGAGAGAAAGAAGGGACGGGGAAGAGAGAGAGAGGGGAATAGAGAGAAGGAGAAAGGGAGAGAGGGGGAGAGAGAAAGAAGGGACGGGGGAGAGAGAGAGAGGGAAATAGAGAGAAGGAGAAAGGGTGAGAGGGGGAGAGAAAAAGAAGGGACGGGGAAGAGAGAGAGAGGGGAATAGAGAGAAGGAGAAAGGGAGAGAGGGGGAGAGAGAAAGAAGGGACGGGGAAGAGAGAGAGATGGGAAATAGAGAGAGAAAGAGAAGAAAGAGAGAGGGAAGAAATAGAGAGGGAGGGAGAGAGACCAAGAGAGGGAGAGAGAGAGGGGATTCAACCACAATGGAGGAAGCCAAGAAAAGACGACAGCAACGATTGCTCAGAACTTCACATACTGCTCAGAACTTCAAATATTGCTCAAAACTTCAACTATATCCGTGTGAGAACACTTGAACATTTCTTGAAACTTTATTCCAAGGCATCTGAGCGTTTCTGACCTCTACACTAGGGCTCTTTTTTCAGCTACACTAGTAAATCTATAGGTTTCTTTAAAGGTTTTAGTTGGGGTGGAAGTAGCCACAACAAGTCTATGCTTGTTTTTTAGCATAAAGAACAAAGTTGACAGACACTTGTAGGCGTTCTTGGATAGTGTTGGACTTTGAATTGAGCCTTTTCGTGCCATTTTACTACATATATTGAGCATATACACACTATGTTTGCTTCTCTAGATACCACTTATGTACGTCCATGTAGTGAGTGATATAGTAATTATGCTTTTTTCATAAAGCCTTTTACATTTCATAAAGAGGGTTTGTAATGAGTTTCTCTTAACTGGGAGACACCCACATGTCAAGATCTCTTTCATGATGCAAGTGATAGACATACCTAGCCTAGCCATAGGAGATGTATCATAGTTTTACATAGGTGCTCAATAAGCCTAGTTGGTATCTTTTGGGTAACTAATTATATTTAGTAGAGTCAGTGATTCACTATGCATGTTTCCATGTCAATACTTGTAGTTCTATGATATTTTCAATGTGGCCATATGCACATTTTGTAGAGGAGAATCTGGCAAAAATATTTCTAGATATATTGGTAATGGTGGATTTACTCGTTGATACAATTATTAATGTGAACACATTCACTGTTACATAATTCTTTTGAGTGGCCATTTCATTAATCCATTTTTATGGGGAGCTTCTTCATTTTTTTTTCCCAAAATGGGACACTTGGTGATCCTTACTTGAGCCTTAGTGGTGCCTATACTACTCTAGCTCCATTTTCATTCTAGTCAATTCTTTATCATCATGGCATGAGAAATCTCAAGCACATCTAGTGGATCTTGGTCTAGTGCTAGTGCTCCCAAGAGGAGCTATAACTTACAAGGGAAAGACAATTTTAAGATCCAAAATTTTGATGGTGCAAACTTTGGTCTATGGAAGAATTAGATTAAAGATGCGCTGATCAAGAGGAGATAGTGGAAGCTAGCAAATGGAATCTCAAAGAACCTTGTTGATATGGACGATGATGATTGGGATGCATTTGATGAAATGGCAAATTCTATCATTCCATTGCACCTAGGAGATAATGTTTACTTTACAATATTAGACTATGAAACTCAAGAGGATCTTTTGAAGAGGTTATGCAATACATATTAAGAAAATGGCATCAAATAAATTGTATCTAATGAGAGTAGATCACCTTTGCATGGACACAAATAGTGTTCTTGCTTATCTAAATGAGTTTGATGCTATAATTTCCTCATTAGACGCTCAAAAAATGGATATGGATAATGAAATGAAAGCACCATGTCATCACCATGGGATATGTTTTGCACAACTCTTAGCAATAGTGCATCTGGTGGTAAACTAGTCTTTGATGACATATGTGGAGCAGTCTTGAGTGAGGTGATTTGTAAAAATTCTATTGTTGGCACTCACAGCTGAGATGCATATAAGGTTCCTGATTTTTACCAAGGAAAGAATCACCAACTTGTCATGAGCAAGAAAAATGAATGGTCAACAGAATAAGAGTAGAAGTAAATCAAGAAAGAGAGATATTGAATGAGATTATTGTCACAAGAAAGGACACATGAAGAATGATTGCTATGCATTAAAGAATTCTAAATGTGAAGGACAGAATGTTGATGGGGGTGTTAAGTAACTATCTACATCATCCCTTGATTGTAAAGATTGAACAAATTAATGTTATTTGTTATTATGTTGATGTCTTAATACTTGACTATACTTTTCCCACTAGGGCTCCTATGGTTGATTCTCCTTCGCACACATGGCTAGTAGAGTAAGGTGCTTCTTTCCATGTGAGACCATATAGAGAATGTTTATCTAAATATACAACAAAGTCTCTTGGTACTATGAGACTTGGTGACTCGTACTATTGTGACATTGTGGGGATTGGAGATGTGATTGTGGAGTTCATTTATGGTTCAAAATTTACTATGCATAACGTATGCCTTGTACCTCATTAGTCATGTAGTTTGATATCACTTAATCAACTTTATGACCTTTGATATAAGGTGGTTTTATATGCTCTATCCTTTCACATATCAAAGGGCAATATGGTCAATGCAAAAGAAAGAAATGTCGGCTCACTTTATCCTTTATTTGTATCACACAAAGAGCACTTGTTGATTGTTACTGAATATCCTATGGCTTGTATTTGGCATCAGGGTTTTGGCCACATATCTCATAATGGAATGGAAAATATTTCTTGTTCAAGCTACTTACCTGTGTTTTCCTCCTCTAATTTTTCATTTGTGAGCATTGTCAATATGCAAAGCAAACTAGGAATGTGCATACAATGCACATGAACTCTTCAATTTAGCCTTCAGATTTACTCCATACAGATGTGTGTGGTCTTATGCCCAGAAGTTCATTAGGTACTTCAATTTACTTTATCACTTCAATAGATGATAATACTAGAAAATTTTGGTTATATCCTATCAAATCGAAGGAGGAGATATTCCATATTTTGAAACTCTTGCTTATGTTGAGACTAAAAAATTAACTAAGTTCAAAGCTTTATGTTTAGATAATGGGGGTGAGTATACCTCCCATGAATTCAACCTTTTGTATCAGTCTAGAGGAAGTCATAGAGAGCTAAAAGCTCCTCATAACCTAGTACAAAATTTATGTAGCTAAAAGGATGAATAAAACTATTCAGGATAGAGTAGTTTCTATGCTGCATAATCCAAACCTTTCAGAAGGCTTTTGGAAACAAGCAACATTGATTGTAGTTCATGTGATTAAGGTTTCACCTAGTATTCTCACCATGTTATGATCATCTTCAAGTCTTTGGGTGCGAAGTATATGTTCATATATCCAAGATTCATAGACAAAAGCTCCACCATAAATCAAACAAATGCATTTTTCTTGGATATGGTTGAGAAGGACGATTTGGATATCGCTTATGTGATCCTAAAACATAGTGAGTGACCAGAAGTGGTTATGTAATTTTCAATGAATTTGATATGCATAAATAGCCCATTGAGGAGGTTCAAGTAGGAAGAGTGGTGTTTGAGGATACTATTACTTGAGTTAGCATGCATCAAAATGTTGCACATAGGCATGTTCATGAGAATGTCTGATCAAGTGAGTGTGCAAATATTCTTATTCAGCAACCTTTGAGATGCTCTGCACATGTCTCACATCCACTTGATATATATGTTCTAGGTTTGGATCTTGTTATGCTAGCAGATGCTATTGAGACTTCTTACTACAAAGAGGCAAAGCAAACAGAGGACCATGTCAAGTGGGAGTGTGCCATGAAGAGTGAGTTGGATTCTATTCACAAGAATGGTACTTGGGATTCGCTACCTTTTCCAAAGATAAGAAAAAATTTAGCATGCATGGACTTAAAGAGTCCCCTAGAGAATGGTAAAAAACATTTGACATTTTTTTGAAATCGCAATGCTATTCTCAATGCAATGAGGATCATTATCTCTACACAAGGAGATGCTCAGGTGGCAACTTAATATGCTTGAACCTTTATGTATAGTATATGTTGATGCGAGGAAGTCCCGTTATTACTTTTTAATTCTCAGTAAATTGAATCAGATATTTGATTTGAAGGATTTGGGGGATGCCAAACACATTCATGGCATGCGCATTAGTCCTAATAGGAATAAAAGATACATACACTTATCTCCAAGTGAGTACATATCCAAATTTCTTCACAAGCTCAATAGGTAGGCTGGAAAGGCATTCAATACACACACATATGATTGCCCCAAATAAGATGAGGAAAAGGAATGCATGAAAGAAATCCCTTATCAGTGTGTTGTTGGTAGTCCCATGTATGCTATGGTAGCTATGCACCCCGACATTGCATTTGTAGTGGGATTTGTGAGTAGATATATGTCCAATTTTTGCAAGAAGCATTTGTAAGCGATCAAGATGATTTTGAGATATCTAAGTGGCACTAATGACAACGTCTATGCTTAGGTAGAGGGAAAGCATCCATTATTGGTTTCACAGATTCTGACTATTCTGGTTGTGAAGACAATTCTAGGTCTACATCAAGGTACATTTTTCATTATGTTGGAGGTGCTATTTCTTGGAGATCTCATCTTCAAGAATGTACAATTTTTCCACCATAGAGGCAGAGTATATTGTAGTAAGTGAGCCATGTAAGGAAGCATTATGGCTTTCTTGTCTTGCTTAGTATATGGGTTTACCGTAGCATGTACCTCGTAAGCTTAGTGATAGTCAGAGTGCCATTGCATTTACTAAGAATCTAGTCTATCATGCAAAGACCAAGCACATTGAGGGGTACTATCCCTTCATAGAGATTGATCAGCCGTTGAGTGCATTATTCTTTAGAAGGTTAATACTTAAGATAATGTTGTAGATGGTTTGAATAAAGCTCTACTACATGATAACTTTCAAGAGTGTTGTCACTGGATGGGGGTTACTTGATCCATGATCTAACACAGGTGCTTCTATAGTGTGTAACATGCCCATCATATGGGAGGAATAGCTTGTATACTTACAATCAAGTATTCTTTATCACTTTTTATTTTTATCCCATACTTGCTTTTGCCATATTGGCCTCTTGTGGGAGACTGTTAATCCATGCAATCCTCATTGATTTCCTATAGTCTTATGTATAGGAATGAATCAAAACCACATTAAACTCGTAAAGAACAATGTGTCTCTGTTCAAAACATTAGGTATCTTATAAGAATCGATAGAACTTTCGATTTAGGACAAGACGAGAATAATCTCGAATCCTACGAATGTCCTCTAGTATTTGATGTAGTGGTTTTTATGGTGTACTAATGTATAAGAGCAGCCTACACTTCCATTAGTGCTATCACATCAAGCCTATATAGTTAATCCATTTTTTATGCATTTAGGAGATTTCTAATTATTATTCAAGTAGATAAATGAACATCCGATCCTCTTTTCTTGATATGGTTCTTATCATGTGGTAATTCATAGAGCTTGGATTTTTGTATAGAAATTAGGTTTTTCTGAAGGCTTGGTGACATAGCGCAACAATTACTCAATGTATATAAGTATACCATACACGATGATATTTAATCTCTTTTATGTCTTATCATATGAAAAAATATGAAGATAGTTCTGTACAGAAGTATCGCACAATCATAAGTGGAATAAGTTCACCAGCCATTGTTGTTGCATTGCTAACCACAATAGCAATCGGATCTTTTTCACCAGGTATCATCCTTTGTTGCATCGATTCCTAAAGATCAATTTAGCCAGGGGGAATGCATGGTGGCATAGGATCCACATCCACCATATATCCAATGTGTTTGCCTCTGTGTGAAGTAATAAATAACATAAGCATTGTGACATAATAAAAAAAAAGAATTTATATGAATTAAATAAAGAACCTGTTATAAATAGGTAAAATAAAATAGTTGGATAGGCCCAAGTGGAAAATAAAGTTTTTAACAAAGTATTTCCTTTTCTGCTCGTATGGATTCTAAATCCGAGAGCGTGGAACGACGTTCGTAAGCATAAGAGATCCTTGTCTCTTATGATAGATAGAACATATTTTCTCTGTTCTACGAGAAATGTGCTAGACTGCTTATGCCATCCCCGTTGAATGAACTTCTAAGTTCGTCTTTTTCTTTTTTCTTCGCAATACGTAGATTGGAGCTCAATCGAAAGATTGGATCAACTTGAAATGTCTATGGAAATGTTCGAGTTGAAATGGAATTTCCGATGTTTCAGTGATTTAATATCTGGCATGTATGCGACCCAAAGAAAATGGCAATGAGCTATAAGAGGTCACTGACATAAGCAGACAAATATGCATTGACGGTGTCATGTAGATGTCTATGGTGATTGGCATGAGTCTTCGAATGAACATATCTGGAGTCTCTATCTGATGCGTCGCTCATTATTATTATTGATTTCAAGGCTTTCACCCTCTCAACGGCAACGTGTCTTCAGTTCATTGTTCGTATGCATGCTGGAAGTCTCATCCGCAACCAAGAGAGGGTCGGAACATGAGAGTAACGGGTTGTCATGTATGAGACGTTGTTTTCCCAGCGCCATGCGTCGATATCTCGAAGTCAATGTATTCCTCTACCGAGATCGAAAGAAGGAAGACGACATTGTAAGGTTCAACGAAAGAAAAATGATATTGTTGACAGGCTCAACGAAAGGAAAATGAATTTTTATTCAAAAAAAAAGAAAAAACTAAATTAAGGGGCTTTCTGCTCATCCGTTTCCAGGAAGGAATCAGAGTAAACGAATTTTTCATTGTTTGAACCTCGAGACAGTGCATGTATCTGTCATATCCCTTTAGGAGGTCGATTGAAAACTGGAGAAGCTGTAGAATTGTATTTAGACATTCGACCTCAATTAGTACTAATCAATTTATGATACGTCTATAAGTTGAAGCTCTTTGTTGCGTGTGAATTCTTTTAGGGCGGTTTATGTACTTTTGTTTTTTGAATGTGAATTCCCCTGTCCTTTCATTCTTAACCAAACTCAAATCCAAACCCATTGAATGTGAATCCCCCTGTCCTTTCATTCTTAACCAAACTCAAAGCAAAACCCATTGGGAGCTAAAAGATAGATTGCGATCAACTTTTCTTTGATCATAAAAATCAAAGGAAGTATCAAGATTATGAGTTTTAACATATTCCGGAATCAGCATATACATTATTCCTATCACTAGACATGAGTGGGCATCTTCGATAATTTCTTCTCGTATGACCTTCGCATTACATGGCCTTTTTCCCTTCTTATGCGCATCCATTCTTTGAGAGCTCCATTGTGTCTTCACTTGGCCTTTGCATCATAAGGATTAAGAACTCCAAGATCTCTCACCCCCCCACCCATTCCACCTAAATTAATCATCCTTTCTTGCATCGATTGTTGAAGATTAATTTAGGCAGAGGGAATGCATGATGGCATAGGATCCACATCCACAATATATCCAATCTATTTGTCTCTGTGTGAAATAATAAATAACATAAGCATTGGGACATAATTAAAAAAAATAAGAATTCTTATGAAATTAAATAAAACACCTGTTATAAATAGGTAAAGTAAAATAGTTCGATAAGCCCAAGTGGAAAACAAAAGTTCTTAACAAAGTGTTTCCTTTTCGATCCTATGCATTCTAAATCTGAGAGCTTGGAAGGATGTTCGTAAGCATAAGCGATCCTTGTGTCTTGTGATAGATAGAATCCTATAATGTACGATCGGAGGCAAAGGGTCAAGATGCTTATGTATCTTTAGATATTTATCCAATTTACTACCATTGCTCCATCTTCACCTTTCAACTCCATCTTCACATTTCAATATGGGGTAGTCATTAACGAGAAGGAGACAAGTCTTTGAGTTGTCCACGGTTGATTCTATGTCAAAGAAGGCACAAATCATAATATTCAACTCTCCTAATAGGCTCTATGTCCTCAAGTCTAATCCAATGACCGCTCTTATGGTTCTACAGGTGGTTCCACTTACTAAATTGTTTGTTCCATAGATTTTGTGCACTTTGGATGTTCCCTGAGTAGCTTCATTGATTCCCTTCATGGCAAAACAAATACAACCATTTTTGAAATTCTCGTCTACCAATATCCAATCTTTGTTAAACTTGAACTACATTTTCATCTTGTTCCAAATTTTTTATGTGGAAAAAAAAAGGCTTGAACCTTTGAAGTCACCAGACGTTGAGAAAACATCAAAGTGAGCAGATCGAGATCTTTCCACCTAGGGATTCCCATTACCATAAGAGAGGTTTTATTTTTCAAAATCGATTTCTCCCATGAATCTTTTCTTTTGCACCGTGCTTTGAGTAGCCATTTGGTCACCAATGTATCTAACATCCCTCCCACATCCACAATGCCTTAACCTCCAAAATATTTTTGGTTACCATGCATAACCCACTTGATTTTGGGTATGCCTCTTCTTTTTGGATCACCACTCTAGATGAAATTTTTTAAAGTACTTTCAAGATTCAATAATTCTTTGTGTTTTGGTCTCCAACATGCAAGAAACTAGACAATAAATGAAATAAAGAAGGTGTTAATCACCACTGTGCACCCTATAAAATTGATCTACATGCCCCTCTAGTAGGCTAATTAAGTATTCCTTTTGGGAATAACCCAATTCCAACGCTTGCCCATAGTACCATCCAAGACCATCAGTGAAGTATTTCTTTGGCCATGTATGATGGTAGAATATCCTTATCGAGAGATGCATAATGATATCCTAATCACTATACTTACACACACATACATAGATACACACATAAATTCAATATAAGCGTTTCTAGAATTCTTAGCTAGGATGGTAGTACTTAAACATAATGCAAGTGTTGTATCTTAGGGTTTGCATTGCAACCCAACAGAATATGTTTGCATTTAGGTCATGATTGTCGTAGGCACTCTTTAAACAATCCAACCATACAATCCCATTACCAAGATCGTAGATTGTAACCAAAAAAACTAAAGATGATACGTGCAACATTGTGCTATTGAGAAAGAAGGACAAGTAATATAACAAAAAAATGCTATAAGAACCAAGAACATGCATGACGGAGTCCCTAGGTTTCCATTAAGGTCGTATTAAATCCCTACTGACGGAACCCTATGGGAACCATAACAAGTTCTCACAGACTCTAAAACATAGGTATGAGACTGAGGTAGGCAGCATAACCTACTCTATATAACATTAGAGAATATAACACCATTTAATGTTGTTTCAATATCATATTCTACTTTAGAAAAGAAGGCTTCAGTGTACATTGTTACATAAATAACATAATAACCAAAAAAGGCATGGATGTTTTGAATGATGGACGTTTCGATGCGCCCTATGATCCTTATAAAGATCAACATACAACCCGCTTATTCTTGAGAAGAGCACCATTGGAAATCTCATGAGTATGCATTTTGTGGCATTATGCATGCAAAATCAAGCATCTTGTATGCTTGGAGAATGATTTTAAAGAGTACGAGAACCTCTATTTCCATCTAATATAATGTGAAATAATCGTATATTCATCACGTCCACAAAAAATACGAATTTAAGAGTGGAAGAAGAATATTATTAAATTTTAGGTACACAATACATATTCACGCACTGACCAAGAAAATCCTACGATGGAGTGCTAAAGTCATCAAAGAGCAAGCAATAGAGATTACGTTCTTTTTCAAATATGGTAAAATAATCTTCCAGAGTTCCATCTTTTGAGTAAAATGAAGTTTGTAGAACTTATATTGTATTCCTTAGTTCTTGTGATTTTTCCTTTTGATGTTTATATGAATTTAACGATCAAATAAAAGAAAAAAAAACGCTTTTTGGTCTCGAAGATGTAAAATCCATACAATTTCATAAATCATTGTGGAGCTAGAAAGAAAATTAACAAAAGAAGAATCAAATATAAAAAAAACTCCATTAGATTACTCATTTTACTAACCACAAAAGGGCTACATATATAAGATTTCAAGAAACATAGGAAGAGAATGCTCCTTGTAATATTAACCAAGATCTATTCCACTAGACTTCATTCCAAAACCAATAATTAATGAGAAAAGGAAAACAAAAACTCTTTGTGGAATTCCACATAATTTTCTTTCTACTCTTCACAACTGAAACTCTTATATTTATAACTGGATACACTAAATATCGTTCTTGGAAATCTTCTACGCTAAATTTGGAAAAACAATGTTAGCCATGTCATAAAATCTTTTGAATTTATGTCAAAGTTTTGTGGATTAAAATGTATCTAAGATCAAGCCTTAGAAGACATTTATGAATGTTGTTTGGAGTCAAGTGGAATATGAGAGTCCGGAGATCAAATAGCTATCCCCTTTAGTCATCTCTATCAAGCCAATAACTCGCAATCAAGTGTGATGGATATAATCTAGAAAACGTAGCCCCTATTTTTAGGGGTACTTCTCAACTTGTAAAGGTATCCCCTATATCACATAGATATCCCATTTAGTCATTCCTCTTAGGCTCATAGCTCACACTTATGTGTGAGAGATATAATCTAGGAAACATAGTTCCTAGTTCTAGGGTAACTTTTCAACTTTCATATATTCAATGATTAAATTATATATTTATCCTTCATAATCCATGGAGTGTGTCGTATGCTTTAATATGTGAATCAAGAGATCCCCAATTAAAGAAATCTTACTGTCTAATTCCATCTCATTGTTAAGTCATAATATGTTTGTACTGAGTTACACAATTTCCATGATTAGAAACTTTGAATTGCATTTAGAGATTCTCCTTAAAAATTTCTCCATTATTTTTTATACGGTTTATTAGATTTTTAATATAGTAACAAAAATCTACTTTCATTTGTCTATTAAGAACTCTAATTAATCTATTACACCTTGTTGTATAACTCAGCCAATTATTTTGAAACTGCTGGATATGGCATTCGAAAACACTTAGGAAAGATTACTTTCAAAAAGAGAACACCATGGTTGAGTTCCATAAGTAGATATAGAAGCTTTGAAGTGATCGACTAAAATGAATTAGACGGTTGAAATGGTAAGCTTTATATTGCTCCATATACTAGTAATGATATGGTAGTGAATATCAAAGACTTGGATACCCCATTGAAGGATTGGGAAGCCCTAAAGAGGCTCTTGTATACATAACCAAGATATCGGAAATTTAAATAAAAATACAGCTTTATAACTTAAGAAATTTTTATCAACATAAATGATTTTAATTTGAATGTGATTGAGTGTAATGATTATCTCGGCTATCATAGTGTTTGTCACATAGATCATGGTGAATTTATCCCCTATACTTGCAATTAATTGAGGGAGAATAAGAAGTGGATGGAATGCACCACATTTATATTTCTAAGATAAAATACTTTATTTCAAATAACTTTTTATCTTGATGGTCACATAGGAAACAAATATATAAAGCCTCAAAATAATTTACAATGAGTCCCAAATATTCTATGCATTTAAAGGAAGAAGCAATAGAAGCAAAACATCATTATAAGGTGGTATTTTTGTTAGCTTCAAAGAAAACACAATAATGTTTATTTTAAATCCATAGTGTGTTTAAGGACCTAGAATTAGAGGACATAAAAATAGAATCAAGAGATACTTAGGATAATCACAAGCATTCGAATAGAATGGATAGAAGAATTTAATGAAACTTCAATTCCATGTTTGAGCACATTTGGAGTTAGATGTAACATCCGATCCAACATTTCAACAAGTCAAGTGAAGGACTTAGAAAGATAAGAGATATTATACTTGAAAGATGATTAAAGAGAATAGATTCTCTAGAGTCCCCAGAATATCCATTCGTTTTGAATTTACAAATGAATTGAGGTCTCTAAATCGCTTTTTGCATAGAATTCACACATAAAAATGCTGATATGGATACTTACAATACTAATACTTAAGAAATAATGAGCACTAAAAAGCTTCTTCACCTTTCCACCAATTTGAGTTATCCATAATCCTTTTCCAAATAATATTTCTAAATCTTCTAAATAATTGGAGAATGTACACTTATGCTATGGAGCTTGAATTTGAAATTGAATCAACATACCACATACCTTTTGTCACTCAAAACAATTATTCTTTGAGTTCCAATTGAATAAACTTGAGAGACTCTTTGCACTCAAGGTACACTATAAAAATCTCCTAGTGAAATTTATCTCACTCAAATAAGTTGGTCCTACTATGAGAACCAATATCTTTAAGACAAAGTACTTACAACCTTCACTTGGCATGCACACAGAGATCATTGTTAACTCCAAAATTAAGTTCCATAGAAATATGCAAAGATAGGACTCACGCTTCACAAAACCTATGCAAAGATAGGACTCAACACACAAAAATTACTATCTTAGAGGAATTAAATTGTGAGCTATGACTATAGAAAGTGTCAACAAACTCCTCATGAAAGAAAGAAGCCAGTTTAGCAAGGGATCTCCTAGCGCACTCAAATCCTCTAACTCATAACACATGCACCACCGTGTGGATTTAAAGTTGTTTATAAAACTAAAAAAAATTCCCTAAACGTAATGAAAGATATTCTCCTAGAATATAGGCTTCATCTCACCTATGTGTGATAAGTGATTGATTTGAGAGATAAGTAGGGGATTTAAATTCAAACGATTACTCCTTTTTGGCTCCTTGTTTTATAATGTTCTAGCTTGTATCAATTCAATTCAATATTGAATTCCATTTGGTTTCTAAATTGTTTGCAACTTATGATTCCACAGTTCCTCAATACATCCAAGATTTATTTTCTCTACATGAGCCAAATACAATAATATTTATATATGACTTCAATACGTGAGAAATCTCATAGATCTCGAAGGCATGAGATTCGGAACTTGTTCTCAAGTCTTTCCTTCATGTCCTTGATGCCTTCTTCATGATCACCTCTAATTATCAAGTCAACTACATACACACATAAGTACATACATGCTCCACCTTCTCTTTTGTAGAATAGTGATGGACCATATTTAGTCTATTTGTATCCACAACTGATCAAGTAGTTTAAAAACCTTTGATCCGTTTTTGGGGTTTGCTTGAGATCATAGAGTACATTGTTTAGCCTACAAACAAAATTTCATCTAATTTTATCTTCAAACTATAATGGTTGGTCCATGTATACTAGCTCCTCTAGATCTCCATATAGAATATCATTCATTAGATGCCATGATCAATTAATATACATTCTTGGGAAGTTAAAGGAGTCTAATAAGCATCCCTTGAGTTACTTTGGCTTTAGCTTTTACATTTTATCAATGTAAATACAATGAGAACTTCACAAGCAGATGTTCCCATGTGAACATCATTTGAGTAGATGCACTTCATGAGAATAGTCTTGAGTATTAGAAAAGCTCTTAGGCCTGCAAATTGCCGAAATAGGCCTCCCCCCTCAAGCCTATGTACCTTGAGCTTTAATTCCTTCGAGAGTTTATGCAATGTAATCATTGATTTGAATCTGTTTAATTTGATTCAATCTAGTGCTTTAGTAATCATATCTACACATTGATGATGTGAAGAAACATATGAAAATTGAATATATTTTCTTATGATCTTGTC
Organism: Ceratopteris richardii; assembly: GCA_020310875.1. Classification (NCBI taxonomy): domain Eukaryota; kingdom Viridiplantae; phylum Streptophyta; class Polypodiopsida; order Polypodiales; family Pteridaceae; genus Ceratopteris; species Ceratopteris richardii. The sequence goes on along the minus strand of CM035419.1, from coordinate 32,428,927 downwards.
CGTGACATAATGATAATGCACTTCTATTTGTTTGGTCTTGGCATGATAAATAGAGTTAGATGCAAGATGTAAAGAAGTGATATTGTCTCCATATATGTGTGGATTGGAAGACTTAAGCATTGGATAAGAATATAAGGTCATAATCCACATTCACTACAACAGATCAATGGTATACCAAGGTTCTTACCGAGGAAAATGAACGCGGCTTAATTTGCCGCGACGCCAGTGTAAAGGTCAATGTGCGCGTCGGTACCAAAGCGTCGGTATAAGCGTCGGTATATGCGTCGGTATAGGCATCGATATATGCGTCGGTAATAGCGGCGCCAATACCGAGGCTTTTGCTGGATATACGGTCGCCTATACCGTCGCTTGCTGGGTATACCCACGGTTATTCCGATGACAGTACTAGGAGTACCATCGCGTATACCGACGACCATACCTGGAAAATGTTTTTTGGGCAGAGTGTTTTGTCTTTTGCTACAACAACATTACCATGATGCTTAACAAAAGACAATACACTCTACCCAAAAAAAACCGAGTACATGTGATGTGTACTCTAATGATAACCGAAATATGATTTCATGAAACAGAGTATTATTGGACACAAAAGAGATAATGAGAATGAACTATGAACCATGTACAAAAGAAGTTATATATTTCAATAATGAAGCATGTACAAGAGTGTGGCAAACCACTGTCATATATGACGTTTTTACAAAATGTAGCAAAGCAATGTATTTCCATATGAAAATCAAATACAAAATATTGGTCTTCCACTGCCATACACATGCAAAGAACATTCCATATGAACATTCCTGCAACAAAGAACATTAATGGAATGAGATAAATTCACATGAAAATTACAAACAACAAGTAAAAACCAAGTTTATAAATTAATTACCTCATCGCAAACAATCCCATGAAACTACTGCACCGCGTCCCTCCAAGTCCTGCAATAGTGCAGTCAACCCATGACTATATCTGTAAGACTCCTCCGTTCGTGTTGGAGGAGGACCCATTGCCAGCTCCTGAAACAAATATAAAAAGATTAGTGAAACATACATGAGAAATTTAACACAAATAAATTCAATAAATGAAATGGTACTTACAAACTCATGATGCATCGTGTCATATCCGCCGCTGCCCAAATGTGATGGTCCAATTGTATCTAAATGTGTGGCTGTGACATTTCGCTGCTGGCGATATCCATCAGGAGTCTGTTGCTCCTCATCACGAATCATGTCCCACTCCTCAGCATCTAACCATACAGGATTTGGTAATCCTTCTGTGAATGCATCACGTGCCTCGGATCGTCAATGGGACATGACCTCACGTGCGGTGTGCAGAATCCACTCTGAACTGACAATACACTGTCCATCGGCTGGTCGAAACTTGTAGTAAATCGTTTGTGTGATATAATTCTTCCGATATTTATCATGTTCACTCCATTTCAGCATGATGGAGTGTCCAAACTGGATGGAGCAAAGCTGTCGTATGCGTGCACGCATTGCTTTGCCAGCCCCATCCATCACCGGAGCTCCATCTTGGATACTATACACCTTGGAGTCATCATGGTCATGAGCACCCCAAGGTGTACGTGGTGTTCCACGTGGTGTACTGCGAGGCGTACCTACATCTAAGGTACTCGTCTTAGGAGTAGAAGCTAGCGACACAACGTGCGTCGCACTGCCTCCACAACAACCGCCTCCTCCGCCTCCAGACCTACCTATAGATTCACTCCTAAAACCTCCTGCTCGAGAGTATGACCTCAATCTACGAGACGGGCCGGAACCTGTATCGCGCTGAGGTGTCAAACCCACATGCCTGCTAGTAGACCTAGTAGGAGATGGCTACAAAGATGGTCATGGTGGAGTCACAAAGCTAGGAGACGTACCTCCTACGGGAGTAGCACCACACGCAGGAGTGACACCGGCAGGAGTGACACTGGCGGGAGTGACACCGGCGAGAGTGAGGCCAGCGGGAGTGAGGCCGGCAGGAGTAAGGCTGCCAGGAGTGAGGCCGGGAGGAGTGCTACCACGAGAGATCCAATACTGCGATGCAGCGGCCATATACGCAGGAGAAACCTGAGAGATGAACTCCAAAAACTGCTCCTCTGTCATGGAATGTGGGGTGACTGGAGGACTGTCTCCCATCGTGCTCTGTAATAAAAGAACTCAAATAATTAGCATGCGATAAGGAAAGTAATATAGAGAATAAACAAAAAAAACAAAAAATTAGTACGTACAAGTGTTTTATTCAAAAGTCCTCTATTCTAGCATCCTCTTGAAGATCCGATGCACCGAGAATATCTATCTCTATATGGATGGTCTAAATCGCTTGCTATGTTGGTTTCCTCCTGATCATCGTCTATTGCTTCTTCTTCTTGAACAGTGACCTCTTCTTCAATGACCTCTTCTTCTCGAACAATGATCTCTTCCTTCTCGACTATCAAATGAATCTCTGAGTCCACTAGAGATGGACTCTCTTCTACATCTATGTTTTAAAAAATTTGTCTACTACCTGGAGCGACTTGTAAAACAAATAGCCACTCTGGGTCTTTTGAATCTGGTATAAAAACAACTTGTTCACAATGTTCAGGAAGCACAAATGTATCCCTTTCATCTATCCATAATCTTGTGGATTCGATTTGAAGCAAACCGTTCTTATCCCGTCTCGTTGTTGCTTTCTTCCAGAGGTGACTACTTTGAACCATTTCACATAGAAAACAAAGTAATCAAACTTTTTGAAAGATAGTTTCAAGATGTCTTGAATCACACCACAATAATCTAGCTCGCCTTCTAGAGCATTATCATCTCTTGCACTTGCTCTACTTTTCTGCAAAAAATTCACCATCACTCCACTATCAAAAGTAGACCTATTTTGATCGATTCGTGCGATTCAAAAGTGTCCCCAAGAGACCATAGTGCACCGTATTTAATATACTCCCAATCACATCCTTTGGCGAGTTCTTCTTCTTCTTCTTCAGAGATATCTTCACCTGCTGCCTTTGCTTGTGAAACCGCTGTATCTAGCCATCTGCTCGTTGGAAAAGGTGGGAGAGGTCAAAGATTTTCTGGAAGAGGCAAAAATCGAGTGGAACGATTTCTTCGAAACTGAGCTCTTTCCTTTGCGTTAGTTTCCTTGGCAAGTTCATACCTTTCTAACCACTTTTGCATAGGCTCACAGTTAACTATGCAAAACTTCATTGCCTTCTCTCTGAAAGCTGCATCCATTTTTCTTTGCAATCCTTTACCTTGTGGTTCATTGCCTACGAGACGAAGATCTTCATCATCGCTCCATAAGCGAGGCATTTTGGGATCCGATATTCGTAGAAACTCAGTTATGAATACAAGAGATTCTTGTACAAGCCATCCCTCTGCCATGCTACCCTCTGGACGTGCTCTCTGTCGAACAAACCCTTTTAATGTCTTCATAAAGCACTCTAAGAAGAACATCCATCGACTATGGAGAGTTCCTGCTATTGCAACTTTATCTACCACATGAACCAGTAAATGAAATTGAATAGTGAGAATACGTGTGGGAAAGTATTTCTCTACCATACAAACAGCCTCGATAGCATTGAGTTTCGCACTCTCTATGCTATCTCTATTTATCTCTTTAGAAGATATCCACCGTACTAAAGAACTCATTTTATAAATGGTTTTTCGTACATCCTCTGAAAGACAATCTTTTAAGGCTATAGGGAGCACAAACTGTAAAAACTTGTGCCAATCATGAGACTTGAGTCCTGCAAGATCGTCATTTCGTGTGAAAGCAGTCTTTAGACACCTCATGCATCCAGTAGGTGTACAAAACTCTGAAATTGTTTTCTTCACTTGTTGCTCTTCCATCCTGTGAAGCAACCAAGGAGCTCTTGGTAACGATACTGTTCCGTTGGGCTTAGTAATTGCCCACAACTCTCGCATACGACCTTTCTCTTCTAAGTCCTCCCTTTGTGCTTTGCTTTCTTTCTTTCCGATCAAAGTTTTCCAAAGAATCTCTCCCACATTCTTAAAAATATGCATCGGGTCTACCAAATGATTGATCACCAATTCACTCCAATAAGGGAGTTCATGAAAAATGGACAACCGTTTCATGCCAGCAACTGGATTTCTGAATCCCACAGTTGTTTCCAATCACTAGCTTTTATTTGGTGTTGCGCTTGTCGACCAATTTGTCCTTCACATAAAACATGTCCATCAGGCAAATATCTATGATGTCCTTCATAGACAGTTTTACGTAGTGCTTTGGAATAGCGTGCTTCGAGTTGTGGTCCGCATAGAGGACAAGCATGGTAACCCGAAATCGATAAACCTAAACATTCACCATAACCAGGCCGATCATGCATTGTGCACATAAGTATGCCTTGCACTCGCACATCTCGTCTTCTTATAGGTTGAGACATGGCACACACAGTAATCCCATCCCATAAAATGCGCAATTCTTCCACAAGTGGTGCAAGATATACATCCATGTTTTTTACCTTATCCTTACCTGGTACAATAAGAGCTAATAATAAATGACCTTTCTTTGTGGCCAACCATGGTGGGATATTATAATTGACCAAACATAGAGGCCATGTGCTCGATGAAGAACTATGTAATCCAAATGGATTCACTCCATCCATAGCTAGGCCTAGACGTATGGACCGAGGCTCACTAGCAAACTCTGGCCACTTACTATCTATGTGCTTCCAAGCATCAGAGTCAGCTAGCACTGGCATTACATTATCTCTAGACCTCCTCTTTGTATGCCATGACATTAAATCAGCTATAGATTTGCATCTAAATATATTCTTAATTCGTGGAATGATAGGAAAGTGGCAAAGAACCTTTGCGGGGATTGCTTCGCCTACAACATCTTCTCTAAATCTATTTGCTACACACTTTGGACATACGTGGAGATGCTCATACTCATTCCAAAAGAGAATGCAATCATTCGGACAAGCATGAATTTCAGTATAATCCATTCCAATGGACTGTAAAAGTTTTTTCGCATCTCCACGTGTTAGAGGCATGTCATTGCCCTCTAGCAAAAATTGATCTTTAAGAAGCCTGCACTAAGAAATTAAAATGATATTAGTAAATGAAGTTATTGTGATACAACAATCAAAGCCAATTTGTTCTCCACTTACCTGAACAATTCAGTGACACTACTATCTGACCATCCATAAATGGATTGCAGATTGAGCAGCGCGAGTGAAGCACGTAGTACAGATATCTTTGCTCCATTATAAAGTGGTAAACGAGCTAATCTTTGCATGCTTTCATATTTTCATCAGCTTCTGATCGTGGAATTTCTGTTGTGTCCATCTAGACACCTTCTTCACCATCATGATCTTCGTCCATCTCATAAAATGCTTCAAGAATCTCTTCCATATGTTCATTCTGTGTAATATTATTAGTGCTTGCTTGTACATCTAAGTCCGTTTTTGCTCTCTTTTGTCCTTGAGAGGTTACCGGTGCAATGTCATTTGGGTCCATCTGCTCACCTGGGGGACCATGCGAATGATAACGTAGGTTTTCCAGTCGACTCGTATCAAAGGATCCATGCTCTCTAACATGTGCAGTACAAATACGTCGTTTCCGATAAATTTGATACTTGCAGTGTGTGCAAGGACATGCCATTCTCTCTTCAGGATCCAAAGAAGCCATCTACTACAATATGGATATTTTAGAACATTTGTTTATTTATTAAACCTAAAAATCTAACTCTTAAAGACTTAAATCTGAAATACTAAACCTAAATACTTAAGTACCTAAAAAAACTTAAAACCCTAATTTTAAAACCCTAATCTATATAGTTATCCTATTTTATCTATATATTCGGATTTTTTCTTAATTGATCCTATTTTATATATATATATATATTTATTTATTTATTCAGATTTTTTTCCTCTTAATTGAGTTATATGTATGCCTAAACCCTAAAATCCTAATTTTAAAGATCTAGTCCTAAATTATGTATATTTCTATACACGTGTATATACATGTATATATGTATATATGTATTATATGTGTATGTGTATGTTTGTATATATTATATGTAGGTTTTAAAACCCTAAAATCCTAATCCAAATGACCTAGACCTAAAACATGTATAAATATATATATATATATATATATATATATATATATATATATATATATATATATATATATATATATATATATATATATATATATATATATATATATATATATATATATATATATATATATATATATATGCATGTGTATATATATGTGTATATCTATATATATGTGCATATAGATAGGTGTATAAGTATGTGTGTTTGTGTATTGTATATATATCCACTCTATTTAAAATGATTAAATTTAAACCTATTTTTATATATTTAATCATATATATTTCATTTATTTATTTAAAATACTAGTTCTTATCATATTTTATTATCTATATAATTATCCTACCTTATATATATATATATATATATATATATATATATATATATATATATATATATATATATATATATATATATATATATATATATATATATATATATATATATATTATTTATATATTCACATTTTTTCCTTACTTAATCTTATTTTTATATATTTAATTATAAATATTTAACTAAATTTTTTAAAACACTAGTTCTTTTTATATTTCTTTATCTTTATAATTATCCTATTTTATATATATATTTATTTATATATTCAGATTTTTTCATTACGTAATCGTATTTTTATATATTTAATTTGATATATTTAATTAAATTATTTAAAACACTAGTTCTTTTTATATTTATTTATGTATATAATTATCTTATTTTATCTATATATTTATTTATATATTCAGATTTTTTTCTTACATAATCCTATTTTTATATATTTAATTTTATATATTTAATTAAAACCCTAATCTTAAAATTCTAGATCTGAAATATGTATATTTTTGTATGCATGTGTATCTACATGTATATATGTATTATATGTGTATGTGTATGTGTGTATATATGTTATGTAGGTGTTAAAAACCCTAAAACCCTAATTTTAAAGATTTAGACTTAAATCTGAAATACTAATACCTAAATACTTAACCACCAATAAAAATCTAAACCCCTAATCCTAAAACCCTAATCATATTTTATATATATATTTATATATATATTTAGATTTTTTTCTTATTTTTGTCTATATTTTTCCTTAATATAAATATAATTGAGTTATATGTATGTCTAAACCCTAAAACCCTAATCTTAAAGATCTATACCTAAAATATGTATATTTTGTATACATGTGTATATACATGTATATATGTATTATATGTGTATGTGTTTGTGTGCATATATGTTATGTAGGTGTTAAAACCCTAAAACCCTAATCTTAAATATTTAAATCTAAAATATGTATATTTTTGTATGCATGTGTATCTACATGTATGTATGTATTATATGTATATGTGTGTTTGTGTATGTATGTTATCTACATATTAAAACCCTAAAACCCTAATCAGAAAGACTTAGACTTAAATAAAAAATACTAAAACCTAAATACTTCAACACCTATCAAAATCTAAACCCCTAATTCTAAAACCCTAATCATATTATATATATATATATATTTTTATTTATGTATTCAGATTTTTTTTCTTATTTTTCTCTATATTTCTTCTTAATATAAATATAATTGAGTGATATGTATGCCTAAACCCTAAAACCCTAATCTTAAATATCTAGACCTAAAATATGTATATTTCTATATACATGTGTATATACATGTATATATATATATATATATATATATATATATATATATATATATATATATATATATATATATATATATATATATATATATATATATATATATATATATATATATATATATTATATGTGTATGTGTATGTATGTGTAAATAGGGTAAAAACCCTAATCCTATTTTTATATATTTGATGTAAAAAAAAAACTTCAAAATAAAAATAGGATTCTATGTGTGTATGTATGCATGTGTGTATATATGTGTGTGTATGTATGCATGTGTACATGTGTGCGTGTGTATGTATGCATGTGTATACATTTGTGTGTATGTAAGCATGCATGTGTGTGCATGTGTGTGTACGTGTGTATGTATGCATGCATGCATGTGTGTGTATGTGTATGCATGTGTATACATGTGTGTGTATGTGTATGTGTGTGTATGTATACATGCATGTGTGTATATGTGTGTATGTATACATGCATGTGTGTGTGTGAATGTATATGTGTGTATATATGTATGTGTGCATATGTGTGTGTGTATGTGTATGTATGCATATGTGTATATATGTGTGTGTATGTATGTGTGTATGCATGTGTGTGTATGTATGCATGTGTGTATATGTGTATATGTGTGTATGCATGCATGTGTGTATATGTGTGTGTATGTATGCATGCATGTATGTATATGTGTGTATATGTGTATGTATGTGTGTATATGTGTGTGTGTGTATGTGTATGTATGCATATGTGTATATATGTGTGTGTATGTATGTGTGTATGCATGTGTGTGTATGTATGCATGTGTGTAAATTTATATGTGTGTGTATGCATGCATGTGTGTATATGTGTGTGTGTATGTAAGCATGCATGTGTGTATAGGTGTGTGTATGTAAGCATGCATGTGTGTATGTATGCATGTGTGTATATGTATGTGTGTATGTATGCATGTGTGTACATGTCTCTCTCTCTCTCTCTCTCTCTCTCTCTCTCTCTCTCTCTCTCTCTCTCTCTCTCTCTCTCTCTCTCTCTCTCTCTCTCTCTCTTTCTCTCTCTCTTTCTCCTTCTGTCTCTATCAATAAAGAATGAAAAATCACTTACAAGTATGCCCCTCTTTTGGATCGTTGTCGTCAAAGAGTAATGTATGTCGTCTATCATCCAATTCTGAACAATCGACGCCAAAGAACTTCTGCAAAATCGAAGAAAAGAGAAATTATAAAACCTAAAGCATAGAGAAACACAAATGCTAACAATACGTGCAGCACTTACCAAGATGTGAGATCTAAGCCGAGAGAGAGTGTGTGTGTGTGTGTGTAGAGAGAGAGAGATCTGTGTGTGTGTGTGCACAAGACAATGCAGGTTCGGTTCGCGCGTGCAAGTTTGACAGAAGACCAACAGTATTCAAACACGTCCAAAAATGTGAAGTTTTGCTCTTGGGTTCGCGGTATGTTTAAAACTCGCCGTCGGTATAGGCGCGGGTATGAGCATCAGTATATGCATTAGTAGATCCCAGTAAATTACCGATGCATATACGGATGCTCATACCGACGCCTATACTGACGCTCATACCGGCGCCTATACCGGCGGGTGCGGGCCACACTGACGATCCGTTTAAACGGTCATACGGACGGTCACTTGACCGTCCATATCTCTAAGTGACATTTTCGGAGGCCCATACCGACGCCAACTATGACCGTTGGTATATGCAGTGTCAGTATGCCCCGCATATGTTGTAGTGATTGCTATAGTCGGTTACTTCTTTGAAGACCAAGAAATTAACTTTGTACTTGCAAAAGTAAGGTACCAAGATGCACTCCACCTATCATTTATAGAACCTTCCCAATTTGCATTAGAAAAGAGTTTGATATTTATATTAGATACGTAGGGATAATAGAAACCTTCATTTATTCTACCCTTAAATTGTATAACTACATGGGTCTAAGGGGTAGAAACTTTAGGTTCCGAAGTGTAAAACCCTTGGGATTGATATTTTATTTACCCCTTTTTGATGGGTCTTGAACCTTAGGAATAATTTTCTAAGGTTAAGTACCTTAGGCTTGATTGGAAGCTTCTCCTAGCCACTTGGTTTGTACATGAGTATCTTTTACAAGCCATGTGGTTTCCTAAGCTTGGAAACCATGTGGCAACCTTAGGGACCAATTTGATGGAAGGTTGACATGTCCCTTTGAGAGGGACCTAATCTCTTGGACTTGGAGCTATATATTGAATGGGTTGGTTGGGTCGAAGGTGCTCTCTTCCTAGTGTGTCCTTGCTAGTTAGTTCTCTAATCATTCTTAGTTATTGTGGAGGCTATGGAGCTTCTACAACAATGATATCATAGCTCCATTCCTTACTTTTGTTCTTATTCACATATCTTCACATGTGGTTTTAGCAACCATAATTCCTTTGATTGTGGTTCTAGCTCTCTTTTGATGAGCTTTTAGTCACTTTCCATAGAGAATGCACCATTTGTTTTGGTTTAAAAAAGAAGATGCATACGAACCATTCGTTTAGTTGCTAACACATCCACCCAAGGAAGAAAAAAGAAGAGAATATATAGTGTTGGGAGATGAAAGTATCAATTCTCCTAATCAAGAAAGTTCTTTACTCAAAAGAACCAAAGAACTATTCAGAGCTTTCCATTATTCTTCCAAGCAAATGCAAGGCTCGAAGAGAACGTACAACTCTAGCATCTAAGTAAACCCTAAATACCATTTTTATGTCCTAGAAGCAAAGGACTATTCAGAATGGTAAAAAAGAATTACCGTCTACTTGAATATAAAGATGTGATTGGAAAGTAAACTATTCTTTGCTCATATCACTCATTACAAAGAAAATCGATCATATCTAGTTGAGAGGCCAATCTTTGACATTGAGTCTTTTCAAGTTGCAATTACAACTAAGGATTGATAGGTTGAAAGCCCATTGTAGCATAGGCACCACATACGCCCTAAAATCAAAAAAGAGAAGGCATTGGATTCCATTTAGGAACCTTGATCCCATCCCCAGTTTGGACTATGAAGATTAGCACTAGTTCTATACTAGGACACTTGAGTGTCTTTGGACACTTAAGTGTCCTGCTTTTACACCAAATTGATTGATTTTTTTTCAGGTCACCCTTGAGGATTTGATGGCATACTCACTTGGATTTGATATCCCACATCATTTAATTCTAGAGAAAAATATAACCTTTAACATTTTACAATTCCACATGGGTTATTAAATGAAGAAGAAAATGGGAATTTTTAAAAACACAACTTTTAGCTAACTGAAAAAATAACACAATTCAAACATTTTGACAAATTGGATATGTTTTAGGAAATGGAAAGCTATTCATGGACTTTGACAGTGTAAAGCAAGTGTCTAGGGATCTCTAGAGAAGGCTGAACACTTCCATAAGTGATAAACATGACCTCAAAACTTGTCTTCTCTAGAGCACTGCCATTTATTGCACCTTTTAAAGAATGGCTTAGTATAATTTATGTGTAAGTGAGATTGTAGAGAATTTGAAAGTTATCAATGGATAAGCTTCAAACTAATTGAATGCATATTTTTATTCAAAGTTAGAAGGCCTTGACTTTGAGGTACTAGCCATTGCATTTGGTGTTGACTTTCATACTGAATTGGCAAAGCATATATTTATATGTTCATGAAAAGAACATAGCTCAAAAGGTGGAATAAAAAATTATGATGGAAATAATAATAATTTAAATGCCATTATAAATGTTAAACCTTCCAAAATATGCTTTCATGCCATGTTTCATTCCTAATCTTATCAAATAATATGTGATCCACAATGGTGATTGTGATAAGAATGAAAAAAGATGGCATACATATTTCATTTGATAGAAAGAAGATGGAATCCATGATGGAAATAATGAAATGTTTCCAAATGATCCTTATCATTTTATGATATCAAAGATTATATCAAAGACTTTTGAGTATTATTTTTAGTATGTGCTGATGTGTGCGAGGGATTGTGTGTTTATGCATATAACAACTATCAAAAAAATATTTTTACTAAATATGTTAAAACTATATATGTTTTTGATCCTATATGTACATGACTCTTGTTGCTTGGTAGGAATTTTTTGGAATATCAAGCTAAATGTTTGTAAATTGGCATTATTTCAATTGGACGTTAATATTTGTATGTGGATATATTGGCTGGTGTCCACACATATATATACTTTGTTTTTTGTACATAGATATGAAAAACTAGGTTGATTTTCACATATTGCTAGTTCCCTTATGTGTACACCTTGTTTGATGTCTTATTGTCTTGCTTCATGTGAAGAAACTAGATCTCTTCCATAACTGTACATGCTTTGTTATGTGTTCACAAACTGTTCATGATTGTATCTGTAGAATTTGGTTGATGCCCACACAAGAGAAGATTCTTGGTTGTGTCCAAAGATGTGAAAAATTTGGTGGATTTCAATAAATTATTTAGCCTCGTATATTTAATCTTTGGTTTATTGTCTCACATTTTCTTCTTGGTAACTTGATTGTGTACACCTCGAATGATGTCCATAAATTCTTTTGAGTCATATATGTACGCTTTAGCTTTTTGTTGTTGGTGACTAGAGTCATAAAAATTGATTTTATATGTGTATACCTTGGTTGTTGTCTTCATACCTTGTTTGATTGTTGGCATATTTGTACACTTCTATGGATTCCCATTAAGTTTGTTTGAATCGTGTTTAGAACTAGTTGCTCTTTTTGATGTACAAAGTCAAAATAATTGAATTTATTTGAATTGAAATGATTTTTCTAAGTGATTTTGAGGTTCATACTATGTGATCTATGCTTCAAGGGATGTGTATAATTTTTTCTTTCATATGATGGATTTTTTTCTTTTGATAAAAATACATTTGATTAGAAATTTTCATCTTGTTCACTACCATAGCAACTTGAGAGGCTATTTACATGAACACAAAACATGATTTATTGTGTTTTATAGTTTTGCATTAACCTTTGATTTATATTTAATATGTGTGTTAAAGGATTTTCTCAAATTCTCTTTGTAGAAGGTGTGTGATTTTTTGTAAAAATGTCAGAAAAGGACACTTAAGTGTCTTGTTTTGGTACCAAACTAGTGTTAGTGTCTTCTTAGACACATTGAATTCTTGGGACATGTGGAAGGCAGGCTATTTCATTATTTAGGAAGATTGTTATCTAAGAAAGATAGGGTGAATAAACAACAACAAAATGCTCTCTCTAGTGGTAAAAGGCCTAGTCTCGAGAGTTTTACAAATGAGTTCTGAAGACATTGAGGAGTGCCTTAGTGGAACTATTAATTAAGGTGTGGTAGGAAGCCCTACACTTTGGCTCTCTTCCTAACTCTCTCAATGAATGGGTGATTGTAACGTTTATTCACAGAAAAGATAGAAAAGAAAACTGAAAATTGGCAGCCTATAATGATGTTCTAAATTGGCTATAAGATCTTGGCAAAAGCTCATCCGAGTCTCATTACTTTCGATCTTCATTCATTGATCAATAAGGATCAAAAGGGATTCATAAAGGGAAGATCCATCTTGGAGAGCAATATTGACGTATGGGAAGGCTTTGAATTTTCTTTAGAATCTTTCCAAGATGTCCTCTTCATGAAGAGGCCAAATGGCCAAATGGGCATTGGACACTTTTGACAACCTAAGAAGTCTGTGTTTGTGTTCTATGTATTGTGTGTTTCATGTGTATTCTACAACCCCTCTCTAGTACTCTATTCAAAACCCGATTTTGGGTTTCTACAAGAAGGTTATCGTTGCGGAGCTTTTAAAAGGAGATTTTTTCATCTTGCATTGCCAAAGAAACACTTCATTGGTATTAGAGCATTTTGACACATAAGCTTTGATTCTTCTGTGTGAGCCAAGAAAGGACCTACTTGCCCACCCAAGGCTTATGATTAAGGGGGAGACCAAGGCATAAAACTTGAAATACTTTATAATTTGAGCCATCAAGGCTGCACGTGAGAGAGAACCTCAATGATCAAGGAACACAAAGGTTCCTGATACTTTCTAAAAGGTCACCCATCCAAATATTGTTCCCTCTAGAGCTCGCTTAACTACCAATCTATTTCCACTAAGCTACACTCTTGTGGTGATTGAATAAGGAGGGAGACTACCGACACTCCCTTGAGCATTGCTTTGGGCCCTTAAAGCTTCATTCTTTATCTTCAAAGCATCTTTTGAAGCATTTTTGGGATGATTCTTGGAGCCATTTTGGAGTACTTTTGTGCATAGTTATCTTTAGATAGGTTCAAGAACCTTAAGATGAGAGCTCTTTGTACTTGTTTGACAAAGAATGTTCACTTTCTAGGGCTCTTTTTTCAGCCACACTAGTAAATCTATAGGTTTCTCGAAAGGTTTTAGTTGTGGTGGAAGTAGCCACAACAAGTCTATGCATGTTTTTGAGCATAAAGAACAAAGTTGACACACACTTGGAGGTGTTGTTGGATAGTGTTTGGACTCTGAATTCAGCCTTTTTGTGCCATTTTACAACATATATTGAGAGTATACACACTATGTTTGCTTCTCTGGATGCCGCTTATGTATGTGCATGTAGTGATTGATATAGAAATTATGTTTTTTGCATAAAGCGTTTTACGTTTGATAAAGAGGTTTGTGGTGAGTTTCTCTTAACTAGGAGAGACCTAGATGTCATGATATCTTCAATGATGCAAGTGGTAGGCTTACCCAGCCTCCCCATAAGAGATGTATCATAGTTTTTCATAGGTGCTCGATAAGCCTAGTTGGCATCTTTTAGGTAACTGCTTATCTTTAATAGCTTCATTAATTCACTATGCATGTTTCCATAGCAATACTTGTAGTTTTATGAGATTTTAAATGTGTTATTATGCTCATTTTGTAGAGGAGACTCTAGCAAAGAAGTTTTTAGATTTATTGGTTTTGCAAACTATATAATGGTCAATTTACTCCTTGATACACTTATTAATGTGAGCACATTCACTCTTACATAATTCTTTTGATTGGCCATTTCTATTCATCAATCCATTTTTATGGGGAGCCTATTCATATTGTTTTCCCAAAATGGGACACTTGGTGATCCTTTCTTAAGCCTTAGTGGTGCCTAGACTATTCTGGCTCCATTTTCATTCTAGTGAAATCTTTATCATCATGGCATGAGAAATCTCAAGCACATCTAGTTGATCTTGATCGAGTGGTAGTGCTCTCAAGAGGAGCTATAACTTACAAGGCAAAGATAATTTTAAGATCCAAAAAATTGAAGGCACAAACTTTGTTCTATGGAAGAATCAGATTAAAGATGTGCTGATCCGGAGGAAATAGTGGAAGTAAGTAAATGGAATCTCAAAGAAGCTTGTTGATATGGCTGATGATGATTGGGATGCATTGGAGGAAATGGAAAAGCCTATCATTCCATTGCACCTAGCACATAATGTTTACTTTACAATATTAAACTATGAAACTCTAGAGGATCTTTTGAAGATGTTATGCAATACATATGAAGAAAATGGCATCAAATAAAGTCTATCTGATGCGAAATTTAGATCGCCTCCGCATGAAGGACACAAATAGTATTGCTACTTATCTAAATGAGTTTGATGCTATACTTTCCTCGTTAGACGGTTAAAAAATGGATATGGATAGTGAAATGAAAGCACCATGTCATCACCATGGGGTATGTTTTGCACAACTCTTAGCAATAGTGCATTTGGTGGTAAACTCGTCTATGATGACATATGTGGATTAGTCTTGAGTTAGGTGATTTGTAAAAATTCCATCATTCGCGCTCACAGTTGAGATGCATATAAGGTTCATGATTTTTACCAAGGAGAGAATCATCAACATGGCATGAGCAAGAAAAAGGAAAAGAATGGTCAACAAAATAAGAGTAGAAGTAAATCAAGGAAGAGAGATATTGAATGATATTATTGTCACAAGAAAGGACACATGAAGAAAGATTACTATGCATTAAAGAATTCTAAATGTGAAGGATAGAATGTTGATGGGCATCTTAAGTAGCAACCTACATCATCTTCTTCGATTGTGAAGATTGAACAAATTAATGCTATTTTTTATTATGTTGATGTCTTAATACTTGACTATACTATTCCCCCTAAGGATCTAATGGCTGATTCTCTTTCCCACACATGGCTAGTAGATTATGGTGCTTCTTTCCATGTGACACCATATAGAGAATGGTTATCTAAATATACAACAAAGTCTCTTGGTACTATGAGACTTGGTGACTCATACTGTTGTGATGTTGTGGGGATTAGAGATGTGGTTGTGCAGCTCATTTATGGTTCAAAATTAACTATGCATAATGTATGCCTTGTACCTCATTAGTCATGTAGTTTGATTTCACTTAATCGACTTCATGACCTTTGATATAAGGTGGTTTTCTATGCTCTATCCTTTCACATATCAAAGGGCAATATGGTTATTGCAAAAGAAAGAAAGTCCTCTCACTTTATCCTTTATTTGTATTACACAAAGAACACTTGTTGATTGTTACTAAATATCCTATGGCTTGTATTTGGCATCATGCTTCGGCCCACGTATCTCATAATGGAATGGAAAATCTTTCTTATTCTAGCTACTTACGATGGAATTTAGAGGTAGAAAAGCATTATTCTTCTCCAGACTACCATATGGAGAAGAAGATCAAGCTTTGTAATTTTCGACAACATGAGAGTAACAATCATAGCTCGGATGTTGATAAATCTAAAGACAGATTACTATGTCTTCACAAATATGCATCGGGGTTTAGACGTCATGCACTAAAGAGAAAGTTTATTGAACACCTTCGAGAGGAGCTTTGCTACCAAGTGAAGGGATTTGGATGTTTTTGTCATGGTGGAGAATTTCGAGAAGATGGAGAAGTTCAATTAGCAGAAGGGGACTAGAAGGAGATCCATTGTGACAAGACATAGTCCATAGAGACATGCTACCACAAACATGAACAATTCAAATAAGAGTTCATCTTTTAATAATCAATATAAGAATCTTGTTTAGGGGAAAATCAAAGGAGGCATCAACCTATCCATTGATAGTAGGAACCTTATTTTATTGATAAAAAAAAAGATATTGAATTCATGTTTCCATTGTGGATAGCAAGGGCATTGGACATATGAACGCACAGAACATGAAATCTTCCCATGTTTGTAATCAAAGGTGATAAACATGTTAATCAAGGTGCAACAAGTGACAAAGCAGATGATGGAGGTAAGTGCCCTAGGTCTAGTTTACCTTGTTTTACAAGTGCCACATTGGCATGCTCATCGAAGATGTTCCGGCATTGCCTAGCAGTGAAGAAGGATGAAGCTTAGGCAACTTTCATTCAAGCAAAATTAAATGGGTTGAATAAATGTGAAAATAAAAAACAAGAAATGTATAGGAAGCATATCGTCAACATAAACACATTCATATCTCCCTTATTGCAGTGGTTGTCATCGTTAACTTGTATTCTAAATAGAACCATTGGCTTCTTGTAGAACATATAATCTTTTGATTCTTAAACCTAATGAGAACTCAATTTTAAAAGATGTTCTTGTGCTAGTTACAATTTTTCTTTTCCTCTCGCTTGATGTGGATATGCTTTAGTAAAAGGGGAATACAATGTGATGCAATTTGTTTGATAATCTATCATAAGTTGTCATTATTTAAAATTTATGTATTGAAATGACTATACAATTTACTCTTAAGCTTTATATGTTTTAAAATAGTTTTCCTAACATCTATCTTTTGGAATGGAGGTGAAAGCTAACTATTAGGTGACTAACATCCCTTGAATGTCAATATATGGGCTTCTTTTGTGTATGGAGTCACTATCCTGGATGGATACTTTTCTAGAACATCCCATTTTTGTGCTCATGTTTGATTAGAGGGATTGGATGAAGTATTACAGAAACCAAATGCATCCAATTTCATGCTCAATTGCAAGGACACATTTACTGCTGCATTACGAAATTAAGAAGTACTCAAAATATGCATGCCTTTATTTATTCTATGCATATTTTGCATAGTAAAAAAAACATCGCATAATTCTTGTTTCTTATGTTCTCAATGTTTTCTATGTAATGGAAAGGAGATCTCTTGAATCACGTGTAGGATACTTGTTTGTGCTCTCTAATCCTATTCCTCACCAAGGAGATTCGATTATGCACCTAGCATATTCAGAATAAGATCTAATAGAGAACTCCAATCTACCTCGTTCTTAATACCTATTCCATTGAAAAAGTATGTAATACCGATATCTACAGAAAATTGTATGTCAAAAATCTTCAACATGCTGCATGTTGATTTTCCTGAAAAATACTTATTTCATTGTATATATTTATTGCATCTTCGGGCCATCCAATTAAGCTTTGATAGTAAACATATAGACCATTTTTTTTTGTTTTCAAATATATGCAAAGTTTTCATACCTTCATTCACACAAATAAATCTTCTTTGTTACAAATTAAAAGGAAATATCTTATTGATCTATAATACACATGAATAAAGCTCTTCAAGCACTTGTACAAGCCAGGAATAAGTGTCAAGATGAAAACCAAGAAGTGTATAGGAGACATATTTTCGACATAAAGACATTTTTATGTCGCTTAATGGAGCGGGTGCCACGGTTAGGAGATGAGCCTCAAGACATGGATGAGTGAAGTGAGCCTAGTACCTAGGAAACCACTATGCAAGATGTACAAGCTCAGGAAGATGATGCCATGAATGTAGATGAGTAGCAGTATGATCAACTTCTATTGTAAATAGTGCCCTTGGCATCTTGAAGAACATATATTTTTTTGATTCTTAAACCTAATGAGACGTCAATTTCAAAAGATGTTCTTGTGCTAGTTATACTTTTTCTTTTCCTCTCGCTTGATGTGGGTTCGATTTTTAACAAAAGGGGATTAGAATGTGATGCTGTTTGTTTTCTTCTCTATTGCAATTTTTCTTTATTTAAAAATTATGTATTGAAATGACTATACAATTTACTCTTAATCTTTATGTGTTTTATAATTGTTTTGCGAACATCTATATTTTGGCATGGAGGTGAAAGATAAATATTATGTGATTGATATCCCCATTAAATGTCAATGTATGGGCTTCTTTTGTGCACCATTGAAGGGTACTTTTCTAGAACATCTTATTTCTGCCTCCATGTTTGATTCGAGGGATTGGATGAAGTATTACAAAACCAAATGCATCCGATTTTATGATCAATATCTTATTTTTGCCTCCATGTTTGATTAGGGGGATTGCATGAAGTATTACAAAAACCAAATGCATCCGATCTTATGATCAAATGGAAGGACACATTTATAGCTAAATTTAGAAATTAAAAAGTACTCAAAATATGCGTGTTTTTCTTATTCTATGCATATTTTGCATAGAAAAGAAAAGAAAAGAAAACATTACATAATTCTTGTTTCTTATGTCTCAGTGTAGTGTTTTCTCTGTAATGGAAAGGAAATCTCTCGAATCACTTGTAGGATACTATTTTGTGCACTGTAATCTTATGCACCTAGCATATAGTGGAAATAAGATCTAATAGAGACCTGCAATCTATCTTATCCTCAATACATGTTCCATTAGAACCGTTTTCCATACCTATATCTACTCAAAAATGTATGTCGCAAAACTTCAACATGTCGCATATTTATTTTCCTGAAAAATACCTATTTCATCGTTTATTTTTTTGCATCTTCGGGCCATCATACCTTCATTCATAGAACTAAATCTTCTTGAGAAAAAATTAAAAGGAAATATCTCACTGATCTATAATACACGTGAAGAAAACTCTTGAAGCACGCGTACAAGCCAAACAAACAAATAAACTAAAAGCAAAACAAAGAGATAAAAATATTTAATTGGTAGCTCTCTTACTATGATTGTACATCAAAAACAGCTTTAAAACTATATCTAAGGATTTCAATATGTTATAGAAATCTTGAAGTAGAGTTGAACCCAGAAATGCCCATCGTCTTAAAGAAACATGTTACGATGAGAACAGTTCTGTTATAGTACACAATAATAAGCAACATTTCCACATGTAAGTGTAGGAAGATAATTGAGAGGGATGACACATGAGGGTTAAAGAAAGAAATTATCGAAGAGCAATCAGAGTAATATTACCAAATTTGGAATGCATTGCTCACCGTTATGGCTAAAACTATTTGTAAATTTTCATTAAATATCACCTCATTTACGGACATACCCAATTTGGTTAGTAGAAGCTCATTTCCAGATTGCGACAAAGCATGATAAGGTCAAGGTGGTTTATTTTCTGTTCTTTAGCATATATAATTGTACTTCACTAAGTCCTTTGGTTATATTTGTCAATAATCCTACATACTCAAACATCAAAGACTTTAACTCTGATAAACATCTTCTATCTCATTTCATATTCTTATTCATCTGTGCGAATCTTCACATCACGATATGGATGCGCACAGAACCTTCTTACTTATAGACATGTAGTCCATTTTAAATTTATCTACTTTGATACTACGCTTTCATTTTTCTTCCACAAACCTCTTTATCAAACATAAAAGGCTTTATGCAAAAAGCATAACTACTATATCAATCACTAGATGGATGTACATAAGCGGTATCCAAAGAAGCAAACATAGTGTGGTTGTGCTCAATATGTGTAGTAAAATGGCAAGAAAAGGCTGAATTTAGAGTCCAAACACTATCCACCAACACCTTCAAGTGTTTGTCAACTTTGTTCTTTATGCTTTAAAACATAGATAGACTTGTTGTGGCTACTTCCACCCCAACTAAAACCTTTCAAGAAACCTATAGATTTAGGAGTGTGGCTAAAAATAGAGCCCTAGAAAGTGAACATTCTTTCTCAAACAAGTACAAAGAGCACTCTTCGTGATGTTCTTAAAGCTATCTAAAGATAACTATGCACAAAAGTACTCCAAAAATGGCTCCAAAAATCACCCCAAAAATGCTTCAAAACAGGCTTTGAAGATAAAGAATGAAGCTTTAAGGGCCGAATACATGCTTAAGGGAGTGTCGTCAGTCTTTCCCCTTATTCAATCACCACAAGCGTGTAGCTTAGTGGAAATGGATTGTTAGTTAAGCGAGCTCTAGGGGGAACAATATCCGGATGGGTGACCCTTCAAGTTTTATGCCTTGGTCTCCCCCTTAATCGTGCCTTGGGTGAGCAAGTAGATACTTTCTTGGCTCTCACAAAAGAAACAAAGCTTATGTGTCAAAATGCTCTCTCCCTTTATGAGTGCCCTTTGATCCTCATTGATCAATGAATGAAGATGGAAAGTAATGAGATTCGGAGGAGCCTTTTCCATGATATTATAGCCAATTTAGAACATCATTATAGGCTACCAATTTTCATTTTTTTCTATCTTTTCTATGATTAAACGAAATCACCCATTGATTGAGAGAGTTAGGGACAGATCCAAAGTGTAGAACTTCCTACCACACCTTAAGTAATAGCTTCACTAAGGCACTCCTCAAAGTCTTCAGAACTCATTTGTAAGACTCTCGAGACTAGGGCTTTTACCAATAGGCAGAGCATTTTGTTTTAGTTTATTCACTCCATCTTTCTCAGATAACAATCCCCCTAAATAATGAAATGGTGTGCCTTCCACATGTCTTAAGCATTCAATTCGTGTCTACGAAGACACTAATCTCCATAGTCCAAACTCTGGATGGGATCAAGGTTTCTAAATGGAATCCAACGCCTCCTCTCTTGGTTTGAAATGTTCTTTGAGTAGCAAAAATCTTTAGACCAAAGTTTTTGGATTCTTTGGGTATCAAAACGTTTTACCTCCAAAACCTTGGTGGTGATTATCTAGATAGAATAAGTCTAAACAATTATATTGATATACCTCCAATCATTGTTATAGTGTAGTCTCTTGGGGATGTAAGGGTCATGTGACCTTACCCCCCTATATACATCATATATAGAGCATTGCCTCAAGAGAGATCATTATGTGGGTTTCGAAGCTCCTACGCATGTTCGCGCATCTCTCCTCTCCTCTCTCTCCCTCTGTGTCCTCCTTCCTCCTCTGGTTCTGCACACCAAAGCCATTCATTGGTATCAGAGCATGTTGAAGGCTTGTGTGCAAGAAGCTTCAATGGAAGTTTAGGTTAGAAGGGGTAGAAGCGCAGGTCAGCATCTCATGATAGCAGTTCAGTATTTCGGTCATGACGCGAGCTAGGAAACTCGGATTGATGCTTTTTAAAGTTTTGTGCGTAGGTAACATAGAGACCTACAACTTCACAAAAGAACGCAGAACCTTGTTCGGACTTTTAAAGTGCCGAAAATTCAGAAAACACAGACTGATATAGAAGGCGAATCTACATTCACTATGACAGTAGGTCAGTTTTGTTATCATAACTTGAGTCCTAAAGGTCGGATGCATATGATTCAACTTGCTATGCATAGCTTGGAGCAGCTTCTACAACTTTGTGGAAGATCACAGTCCAAATTTGACATTTTAGGTCGCCGCAATTACAGAATACAGAGCACTAATGTTGCAGGTGAAGGTGAAATTGAGAGCTGATAATTGTTTTGTGCATATCTTGAGCTACGCATGTCGGATTGATGTGTTCTTTATCTCCTTACGAAGCCAAGAGTCAGACCTTGAAGTTTGCTGAAGATCAAAAGTTCTGATTCAGAGGTTATCACCTCTCAAACAGAAAAAAATAGAGCAAAATATTTTTTCCTTAAGAACCCTAATTGCTCTTGGAGGTTGAACTTGCTTTGGAACTTCTTCGAGAGAGAATTTTTGGTGTGCAAGCTCTTATTTTGAGAGCTTCAAGGCATTGTACATGTATGATCACTATGGTAGCTCCTCCATATGAGAGTAGAGCATGATCTTGTCATGTGTTTGGCATGTAAGATGACATTGTGGTATACTTCTTTTGAGGTGTATGTCATCATGAGTTCAATCATGGATGTATAGTGGCATTGTGGTCAATATCTTGCTAATACTACTTGGTTCTGGATTTAGTTACCGGTTGCACACAATTCTGTGAGAGTTGATTGTGGATATTCGTTGGTACTTTTATCTTTGTTTTCTTTGCAGGTACATGATCCAAATTAGAGCCTCAATTGCACACTTGTTTGTCACCTTGATTTGCTGTTCTATTAGCATTTGTTCATTGATTGATATCTATTTTCCAAAGTGATTCTTGGCATATGTGGATGGTGATTCCCACATGGTTTATTTGGTTCAGAGTCCATTTTACGGAGGAGATTTTGTCAAAATTTTGATAGCTTTTATGCTAGAAGAGAACTCTAGTGGATCTTGAAGCTTGTGTCATAGCTTTGGATCATTGTTGATCTCCATTTACTTTGACTTGGTCACAGGTTGTTTGTGATAGGTTAGGTTGGACTATCTTGCAGGATTCATTCTTGAGTGGGAGATACATCATCATTGTATTGGCATGTATTGCTATTAGGTTTTGGCATATATAGGTACCATTATCTTTGGTTGGATCAGTGACAGATGGTGATAGATTACTCATTGTTCTTTTGTTATTGGTTATCTTGTTTGATTGCTGAGTTTACAAGGGATACGTTGTCGAACTTTTTGAGGATTCTTTCACATCTACTTGGTCATTTTGGAGACTTGGTGAGCAGGCTTATGCTCATGGTTTTATGTTCATGCTAGATGCATGGTTATGTGATAGGTGGTTCACATGGTTCCTTCTCCATCAAGACATTTGTGATGTGAGTTATGCATATGGATATGCAGGCGTGATCCTATTGAGGATAGAGTATTGTTTCTATTCTCTTGGTACATTGCTAGTCTATTGGATTGCCAGCATCGTATCTTCTCGGTTTGATGGCACTGACTTTCCGAGATGGAAAGCTTAAATGTGGCATACATTGGTTTGTGCAGGGTTACATACGTATGTGGATAGAGATGCACAAAGGCCTCGTGACATGCCCGATCATGTATGGATGGATATGGATGCATTGGCCAGCTCCACTATCCGATTACAGCTTGTGGATTCTATATATGAGTCTGTTATGTATGAGGAGACGAGTAGTGCATTATGGAAGAGACTACACGATATGTATGCAAGTTCATTGACTCATGTGAGACGTAGATCACATCGACGACTTCGATGTTGGCATTGTGGTCATGAGGGCTATATTTGATGATGTTGCTTCAGGCAGATGCGACGATGACGTCAGAGATATTCACGGGATGCAGGTCACGTAGTGGTTTCAGGAGAGTCTATGGTAGTTGATTATGCCAATGATGGTGATATCACTTTCTCCTTTGGTTCATCGCAGGATTCCTCTTGCTCATTAGATAGCACACATATGGCTTGTTTGCTTGATGCATTAGCCAGTTTTCATGTTACTCCACATCGTGAGTGGTTTTGTCGATTCTCAGGTAAGAGTCGTGGATGTGTGCAGTTGCCTGATGGTATGACATATGACATTGAGGGTGCAGGAGATGTATGCCTTATGCTACCTAGTGGAGCATCACTTGTACTCCG
Source organism: Ceratopteris richardii (assembly GCA_020310875.1). Classification (NCBI taxonomy): domain Eukaryota; kingdom Viridiplantae; phylum Streptophyta; class Polypodiopsida; order Polypodiales; family Pteridaceae; genus Ceratopteris; species Ceratopteris richardii. Next base: position 32,404,729 of record CM035419.1, on the reverse strand, counting down.
ACACGTATGTTATGTGCCTTCATTCCCTATGAGCTTGATTTCAATTAGCCAATTACAGGAGAGCAGATGTTATGCATTCCTTGGTGAGCATCATTTTCAGTTGCATTTGGGATAGCTTATGCTTGTCAGAGGTTCCAGGATTGGGCACATGTATCCACTGTAGGTACTTCATGTGAGAGACAGTCTTGTCTTAGGAGTTCAGCCTTATGTGCGATATGAGACTCGCCATGTCTCATTTTGTCTACCTACAAATAGGTCTATGGACATTCTTGATGCACATGTATGACATGATTCAGATGCTCAGATGGATGCACATGTAGAGCGTGTTTTGGATGCTCATGATGCTTATATAGAGCATGGTTTTGTTGATCATGTGGATGCTCATTTGGAGCACACTTTGGATGATCAGTTGGATGCTTTAGAGCATGATGTGGATGCTCATGTAGAGCATTGTGATGATATTCAGTTAGAGTATGATCATCAGTTTGATCTTGGTGTTCATGTTGTGTAGTTAGCTCATGTGGAGCATGATCATACACTTGGTGTGGTATAGTAGGATTGCTCTCATGGTACACCATGTATGGTAGAGCATATTAGCTCTTGGGATGCACAATTAGACATGTCCTTGGTTGATAGGATGACTGATTTAGATGTTGATGAGGCAGCGATCATGCAGTCATTCTTGGATTCACTTGTGCCAGATGTTGACATAGATATATCAGGTCATGTTGGTCTTGATGATAATGCTTTGGATGCCTTGGATACAGGCATGGCTGACATACTTAGGTTAGCCAGGATAGCACATGTTTTGTCAGCATTCGGGAGTCTGATGTATGAGTTGTTATGCTCGAGACAAGACATTGCAGTTGCGAATGGAGCATTTGCACTTGGAGTTGTCAGTCGTTCGATGATTGACACATGCATAGAGCAAGTGGGAGGTTTGCAGGAACTTCGAGAGTTCTTGGATCAGTCATATGTGAGCTCGACTCCTGTCGATATGAGTCTAGAGCAGTTTGAGGTGCATGGATACACCTTGTTCGAGGCAGTTGGTGTAGGCTGATCTGGTATGGGTAGAGATCCGGACTCTTCCTGTACATCATTATATAATCCTACATGATTCTTTGTATATGTTACCACTTATGGTCACATTGACCCTTAAGTGGGAGATTGTTGGGTCATGTGACTTGACGCCCATATTCATATATATACATCATATATAGAGCATTTCCTCAAGAGAGATCATTATGTGGGTTTTGAGGCTCCCATGCATGTCTGGCATCTCTCCTCTCCTCTCTCTCCCTCTGTGTCCTCCTTCCTCCTCTTGTTCTGCACACCAAAGCCCTTCATAGTCATGCTTCAACATATTCAATGATTTCAACATAGAAATCATATGAGCAAGTCCCTTGAGGATAATAAGAATAGGGGGAAAGAGAAGTATAATTGGATCATCATTTTTCTACCTAGGAGAACTCGAGAGTGACATGTTACAAAACTTCTTCAAAATCAACATCAACCAAGAAGCACTATTTGGAATGCACACTTTGATCACCCATTTTCTGGCAAGATTTTTAGCCATAGCCATCAAGTAATTTTGAGGTCACGACCATTTGTGAATATGTAACTTTCAAGTTAGATGAGGTCTATGTGTGAGCATTGATGGCAATGGATGATCGTTTAGCCTAACCATGAGTTTATGTAGAGCATAAAATGTAATAGGTAGGGGGTTATAGTTTTGTCCCATATTATGGCTGAGCCTAAAACATTAGAGTTGACAGACACTTGCAGGTGTTATTGGCTATTTTTTGGGCTGTGTATTCAGGATTTAGTGTCATTTTACTGCATATATTGAGGAGATACACACCACGTATGCTTCTGTGGATACCGCTTATGTACCTCCATGTGGTCATTGATATAGCATTAGTGCACCGGGTGCTAAACTCATCTATGATGAAATATGTGGAGCACTCTTGAGGGAGGAGATTCATAGAAAGTCCATGGTTGGCACTAAGAGTGGAGATGCATATAATGTTCATGATTCTTACCAAGGAAAGAATCAACAACGTGGAAGGAGCAAGAACAAGGAAAAGAATGGTCAACGGAATAAGAGTAGAATTAAATCAAGGAAGAGGGATATCGAATGCCATTATTGTCATAAGAAAGGACACATGAAGAAAACTGTTATGCATTAAAGAATGCTAGAGGTAAAGGGCAGAATGATGATGGGCATATTAAATAGTTACATGCACCATCTACTTTGACTGTGAAGATTGAAGAAATTAATGCTATTTCTCATGATGCTAATGTGTTGACACTTGATAGTAATGTGCCAACTAAGGCTCTTATGGCTAATTCTCTTTCCCACACCTGGCTGATAGATTCTGATGCTTCTTTCCATGTGACACCACACAGAGAATGGTTCTCTAATTATGCAGCAAAGTCTCTTGGTACTGTAGACTTTGACTCTTACCAGTGTGATGTTGTGGGGATTAGAGACGTGGTTGTGTAGTTCATTGATGGGTCAAAATTTACTATGCATAATGTACGCCATGTACCTCAATTATCATGTAGTTTGATGTTAGTTGGTCAACTTGATGGCCTTGGTTACAAGGTGGTCTTCTATGCTCAGTCCTTTTGCATATCAAAGGGCAATATGGTTATTGCTAAAGGAAGCAAAGTTGGCTCACTTTATCCTTTATTTGTATCATAGAAAGAACACTTCTTAACTGCTACTGAATAGCCTATGTCTTGTATTTGGCTTGGTCGTTTTGGCCATATATCGCGTAGTGGAATGTAAAATCTTTCTCATTCTGGCTACTTACCTGTGTTATCTTTCTTTGATTTTTCATTTTGTGAGCATTGTCAATATGGAAAGAAAACCAGAAATATGCATAGAACGCACATTGTCTCTTCAATTCAGCCTTTAGATCTCGTTCATAGAGATGTGTGTGGTCTATGCCCACTAGGTCCTTAGGTGTTCTCTTTACTTTCATAGATGATGCTACTAGAAAATTCTGGGTATATCCTATCAAATCCAAGGATGAGGTATTCCCTACTTTGAAAAAATGGCTTGCTTGAATTGAGACTGAAAAAGGAACTAGGCTTAAGGCTTTACATTCAGATAATGGGCGTGAGTATACCTCACATGAATTTAGCCTTTTCTGTGAGTCTAGAGGGATTCATAGAGATTTTACAGCTCCTTATACCCCACTACAAAATGGTGTCGCTGAGAGGATGAATAGAACTATTCAAGATAGAGTAGTCTCTATGTTGCATCATGCAAACCTCTCACACGGTTTTTGGGCAGAAGTAGTATTGACTGCAGTTCATGTGATGAACCTTTCACCTAGTACTACCAAGGTCTAAAAGTGGCACAACAGTTATGGACAGGAAGCTACCATATTATGATCATCTTTGAGTTTTTGGTTGTGAAGCCTATGTTCATATACCCAAGAGTCTTAGACAAAAGTTGGACCATAAGTCAAAGAAACGCATTTTTCTTGGATATGGTCAAGAAGGAAAATTTGGATATTGCTTATGGGATCCTGGAACATGGTTAGTGATGAGAAGTAGTGATGTTATTTTCAATGATTCTAAGATGCATAAACAGCCCATTAAGGAGCTTGAAGTGAGAAGAGTGGTGTTTGAGGATACTAGTCCTCCAGCTAGCATGCATAAAAATGTTGCACATAGGGATGTTCAAGAGAATGTCCAATCAGATCAGTCTACACATGTTCCAGTTGAGCAACCATTGAGATGTTCTACACGTGTCTCACATAAACATGATAGATATTTTCCAGAGGCTATATAGACAGAGGATCCTGTCAAGTGGGAGCGTGCCATGAAGAGTGAGTTAGATTCTACTCACAAGAATGGTACTTGGGATTTAGCACCTTTGCCAAATGGCAGGAAAGCTTTACCATGTAAATCGGTATATAAGCTAAAATTCACATCAGATAGTGCTTCTCCAAAGTATAAAGCACGACTTATTGCAAAGGGTTTTAAGCAACAACATGGTGTTGATTTGAAGGAAATCTTCTCTCGAGTGGTCAAGATGACCTAGTGCATGTTGCTTGGATTTGTTGCAATGGAGGACTTAGAGCTAGTCCAAATGGACGTGAAAACTGCTTTCTTGCATTGAGATCTTATAGATGATATCTATATGGAACAACCAGAGGGTTATGTAGTTCCTAGAAAAAAAAAGTCTAGTTTGTAAGCTCAAGAAGAGCTTGTATGGACTTAAATAGTCTCCTAGACAATGGTACCGAAATTTTGATGCTTTTATGAAGTCCCAAGGCTATTCTTAAAGCAATGAGGATCATTATCTCTACACAAAGAGATGCTCAGATGGCAGCTTGATATGCTTGATACTTTATGTCGATGATATGTTGATTGCATGGAAGTCCTCCTATGACTTGTCAATTCTCAAAAGGAAGTTGAGTCAAACATTTGATATGAAGGATTTGAGGGATGCCAAACATATTCTGGGAATGCACATTACTCGTGATAGGAGTAAAAGATGCATATACTTGTCTCAAAGTGAGTACATATCCAAAGTACTATAGAGGTTCAATATGTAGGGTGGAAAAGCATTGAGTACACCTTTGCCCACATATGTGAAATTGAGCAAGGATGATTGACCCAAATCAGATGAGGAAAAGGAATTCATGACCAAAATTCCCTACCAATCTGCTGTTGCTAGTCTCATGTATGCTATGGTAGCTAGGAAACCAGACATTGCATTTGTAATGGGAGTTGTGAGCACATATATGTCTGATCCTGGAAAGAAACATTGAGAAGTAGTCAAGATGATTTTGAGATATCTGAGTGGCACTAAGGACAAGTGTCTATGCTTAGGTAGAGGGAAAGCATCCATTATTGGTTACAAAGATTCTGATTATGCTAATTGTGTAGAGAATCGTAAGTCTATATCAAGGTACATTTTTCATTTTGTTGGAGGTGTTATCTCTTGGAGATCTCATCTTCAAGAATTTTCAACTGTTTTCACCACAGAAGCAGAGTATGTTGCAGCAAGTGAGGTATGTAAGGAAGCATTGTGGCTTTCTCATCTTGCTTGTGATATGGGTTTACCTCAGCATGTACCTCGTTTTCTCAGTGATAGTCACAGTGCCATTGCTTTGGCTAAGAATCCCGTCTATCATGCAAAGACCAAGCACATTGAGGTGAGGTATCACTTCATTAGAGATTGCTTAGCCACTGAGCGCATTATTCTTGAGAAGTTTCACACTTGAGATAATGTTGCAGATGCTTTGACTAAAGCTCTGCCACAAGAAAGCTTTCGACAGTGCTATCACTTGATGGGGGTTATTTGATTCATTATCTTACATAGTCACTTGTATACTATGTAACATGCCCATCACGTGGGAGGTATAGTTTGTATACTTACACTCATGCATTCTTTATCATTCTTTATTTTTCTCTCATAGTTACGTTGGCCATATTGGGCGATTGTTATCGTTAGTGTCCATGTGAAAGGCCAAATGGCCACTGGACACTTCTTTGTATATGTTCTTTAATAAAACATATAATGGCATGGTCAGCCACAAACTGTAAGTTCGATCGCATTTCGTAAGACCTGAGAAGTCTCCTACTTCTATAAATTCCTCTATATTATGATCCTCAAATTGCATCCCTTTAACTTTTTCAGGTTCACTAGATTGATCTTTAAGGTTCATAGTCACTTTTCCTAGCAAAATCTCAATATTTTCCTTAACATGAGCTTTTTTCTTATTCATTTCAATATGATATTACATTCTTTATTGCCTATTGTAGTACCCTCCTCTTTTTTTTCTCTGTCCATCATCTTGTAAAGATGCTTCATAAGTTCTCTCTCAAGCCAAGTATGAGATTGAAGAGAGGCAGAGAGGCCTTGCCAAAGAGAGGAAATCAAAAGGGAGAGTTTGGAAACCAAGGCACTTTGTTGAGGTGGATGGGGAGGATCATTGGCAATGGTGCCATATGGGTGAGGTTGTGCCTGTTGCGCCACTTGTCATCCCTCCTATTCACATCGGTTCGTAAGAGAAACATTCAACAATATTCCTGTTCTAAAGGTCATATCTGGCTGCACATGTATACGTTACCATGAGGACAGAAGTGCATGCCTACAATTCTGGGAGTAATGATCTATCACGGAATAGAAGGAAAGCACAAGTTTGCCATCTTCATATGTCAGAATTGAATTGTTGAAGGTTTGATTCCATCTGTGGAGTACTCATTTGGCTGAGTCATATTCACCATTCTCTGTGTTCTTTGAATATGTATCCTTATCCTTTGGCCATGTTACAAATAAGAAGCTAGGCAATTCATGGATCCTTGTATTGGCTTGTATGGGCAATGGCGAGCATAACGGTATAAACAAAGCCAAGATTATTCCATTTGATTCCATTTTGAGGAAGCCTTTGCTCGCAATTGTCCATATTTCTGATAAGCAGAATTAGATCTTGGGTTGCTAGCAGCCATATTAGGATCTGGGAGGCACACGTAATGATATTGATCAATCTCTCTCTCTTTTTTTTTCTCTCTCTCTCTTTCTCTCTCTCTCTCTCTTCCCCTCTCTTTCCCCCTCTCTCTCTCTTTCCCCCTCTCTCGGTCTCTCTCTCTTTCCCTCTCCCTCTCTCCTTTTCTCTCCCTCTCTCCTCCCCGCCACCCCGCGTGAACCCCCCTCTCTCTCCTTCTCCTTCTCTCTCTCTCTCTCTCTCTCTCTCTCTCTCTCTCTCTCTCTCTCTCTCTCTCTCTCTCTCTCTCTCTCTCTCTCTCTCTCTCTCTCTCTCTCTCTCTCTCTCTCTCTCTCTCTCTCTCTCTCTCTCTCTCTCTCTCTCTCTCTCTCTCTCTCTCTCTCTCTCTCTCTCTCTCTCTCTCTCTCTTTTCTCTCTCCTCCGCCCCCCGCCCTCACTTTCTCTCTCCTCCGCCCCCCGCCCCTCACTCCGCCTCCGCCCCCGCCCCTCACTCCGCCTCCGCCCCCGCCCCTCACTCCGCCTCCGCCCCCCGCCCTCACTTTCTCTCTCCTCCGCCCCCCGCCCCTCACTCCGCCTCCGCCCCCGCCCCTCACTCCGCCTCCGCCCCTGCCCTCACTTTCTCTCTCCTCCGCCCCCCGCCCTCACTTTCTCTCTCCTCCGCCCCCTGCCCCTCACTCCGCCTCCGCCCCCGCCCTCACTTTCTCTCTCCTCCACCCCCCGCCCCTCACTCCGCCTCCGCCCCCGCCCCTCACTCCGCCTCCGCCCCCGCCCCTCACTCCTCCGCCCCCCGCCCCTCACTCCGCCTCCGCCCCCGCCCCTCACTCCTCCGCCCCCCGCGCACACACTCCCACACACACCCCCACATACACACACTCACATGCACTCACACACACACACGCACTCACATATATACAACCACATACACACACTCACACATATACAAAGACATATACACACTGACATATATACAACCACATACAGGCACTCACACACACCCCTTCACACTCACATACACACAAATGCACACACACACTCTCACACATATACACCCACACCCACTCATCCACACATACACACGCACACACCCACACACACCTCCACCCCCTCAGATCCCACAAGCCTACCCCTGGCCGGGTCTCGGCCTCTGGGAATTACATTGCAATCAATAACAGTGGACATGAAGATGCTTGTAGTAGGAGCTACTGACACGAACATCAGAAGTTTGGAAGGCCCTTCCAGGTGTTCCTCACAGGTTTGAGGTTGGCAATGTCTGAATTTGAAGGACCTATCACTAGTTTGAGCATGGATGACTCAAGAATTTGCAATGGATCCGGGGACATGACGGTGAAAATGTGGGATTGTGCTAGCCCCCGCCTGTCATCCCAATTTCTTGAACTACATAATTGAAGGGCTTCAAATTGCAAAGTAATAAGGTGAAAGGTAATTGTTAAAAAATGGAGCTTCCACCAACCATTCGAGGCGACTACCTATTTTTGTGGAGCCAATTCAAATCAAGTGGAATAATTGACCTACCCCTCCGATCTTGGGTAATCAACCGGTGCATGATCAGTGGACGTGAAGAGACGGCAAGGCCCTCTTGACCTATTGGGGCCTATAAAAACAAGGGATTTGTGTTCATTTGGGTACAACAATTTTAGAGATACAGTGGGTCGTGCGTACGTGCAGAAGTCCTCTCTTACCCTTGGTGGTTTCAAGCCTACTGTGGGAGCTACTTTGTAGTGTGGATGCAGAGGGTGGGCTTCTCAGTGGAGGGCTATGAGCACTATAGTGTAAGAGAGTAGCTTGGATTTATATTCTTTTCTGTGAGTCAGTGTGTTGATTAATCTCTATTCTCTTGAGAAATACTACCATTCGTATTGCTCTGAGTTAGCGGTCCCTTATGCTTATCAGTGGTATTGGAGTTAATACTTTTAGGGTGGCTTATCAACCCTAAGCTTGTACTTTTGAGCATCTCTCTGCGCAACCTTGTAATCATCTGATTTGAATCAAGAAGTGTATGGTCTTCCTTGGTCATTGGTTGTCCATATTTTCTGAAGTATTTACCACTCGGTGCAATCCGTGTTATCTACCTGCTCACAGAAATGTTAAAGGGTATACTTCCCTAAAGAGAACCCCCCTTGAGTAGGTGACGTACTGGAAGTGTTTATTTTGTATAAAAGTGGATACCCCAGTACCTCCTCCACAGTTTGGCACGCACGGTGGGACCTTTGCATTTCTATGAGGGGTATTTGCCTTATTACACTTGCGAATAAGTACATGACCCATACACGAGTAGATAAGGAGTCTCTTCGTGTTCAGAGGAGTCTTAACAAGTTAGCAATAGCCACGGCTTGTGAGTCTACCTCCCCTCTGCCTTCCCTAAATTTGTCCATTGACTTGGGTGCGACACCATTGTCAAAAGAAGGGTATAGGAGAACTTTAGATTTCTCCTCAGATACGTCAGAAGAGACACCAGTCCAAATGGAGGATCTTTCTCATCTACTCTCCAGGATCAACATCAAGTTCCCTACCTTCAAGGGACATGCTTATGAAGATGTTGATGATCATGTGAGGAGATTTATCTCTTTATGCCGTGGACGTGGTCTGCAGAATAGAGAAGATGCAATGTTGGCACTTTTTCCATCCACATTAGAGGGTCTTGCAGATAAATGGTTTAGTCAATATGCAGATGGCCATTTCACTGCTTGGGAGGCTCTGAAGACAGCTTTCTCACAAACATTCAGTCCAAGTGACTCCTCGGAAAGAGCTCTAGATCAGCTAGAGAATTTGAAGCTAAGACCAGGTGAATCTTTTCATGAACTTCACACTAGAACAAAAGCACTTGTTGCACGTCTGCCACATGCTCCAGGTGACTTTTTGGTTAAAAAGTGGATAGAGAAGGCTCTGCCAAGGTCATCTCAGCAGAAGCTTCGTGAGTCCCTTAGATTGGATGCCACCCTCAATGATTTTGTTGCAGCGGCATCACGCATTGAAGAAGCAAGGCAACATTTTGAAGGGGATACACAACCTAAGTATGCTGCAGATCTGGATCCTATTGAGCAACTAAGGAGGGAACTGGAGGCATTGAAGATGCAACAAAATCAACAAGAAGAGAAGGTCTTGCCACCACTGCGTCGAACTGATGATGAAGTGGCCCAACTTCGCCGAGAATTAGAAGACTTGAAGACCACTCAGGATATAAGGAGACAAATTTGGTGTACAATCTGTAACAACAATGGACATTCCAATGCTAATTGCCCTATTAAGGTAAGCTGTCAATTTTGTGGAAAAGATGGTCATGAAGCCAGAGATTGCTATTACCTTAAGGGTACACAGTAGAGAGGTAACCCTCAAACTTTGGATTCATATTATGCTAGTACTTCAAATACATCTAATAGAGAGGAGAATAGGTCTGCAAAGCCTAGATATAATAGACCTTTGATGTGCTATCGTTGTGGTGAGTACGGCCACATGCAAAATAGGTGTTCCCTCCCAGAAGATGCACCTCCTTGTCAACATTGTCTAGAAGCCAAGGATCATTATACCAAAGATTGCCCAAGAGGTCGTCCTACTCCAATTCACATGATTGCAGTCTCCCCACCAGTAGAAGGTATGACTACTCAATCCTATGCTGTTTCATCCTCTGCTATGCACATGATGACCAGAGCTAGGCAAGCAACAACAAACCTTAGGGGGGAACAACAAGGAATTCAGGAGAAAGAGGAAGAAAAGAAGTCTGGATGGAAGGACCAAGTGGAAATTGAAGGAGCTTATGAAGAAATGACTACTTCTCTAAGGGGCCAACCAACACGTCTACAAGAAAATACTCAGGAGGTAAACATTGAACAGATCTTGAAAGGTATTCATCACAAGATTAGTCTCTATGAACTTATAAGGATGGATTCAAAAATAAGAAGTGATTTATTAAAGATTATACACTCTGCTCACTTGGTCCAATCACCTAGTATAGATGGTTTCATGGTTGATTTTCCTCCTGCACCCTTAGCAGACTACCAAAGTTCGAGATTATCAGTTTGTATAAAGGATGAAGCTCTTACAGGTGTGATCATAGATGGAGGCTCTGGTATCAATTTGATGCCAGATTTTACAATGAAGAAGCTGAAATTGAACCCCACCAAGTTGGCACCATTCACGGTTACATTGGCAGATCAACATCGGGTTGCGCCACTTGGCATTATTGAAAAGGTATTGATGGTAGTACAGGGTTGCCACTTTGTGTTGGATTTTGTTGTTATTGCACTTCCACAGGAGACTTCATATCCTTTGCTCCTGGGGAGACCTTGGCTGAGACAAGCAAAAGCTTTGCAAGATTGGGGAAAAAATAAACTATGGATTTCAACAAATACCAATAGCCAATTGCAACTACATTTGGAAGAAGGATTTGACTCAGGAAAAACTACTGGATATACTGTGGACACTCAGGTAATGCCCTCTCTACCCCTAGAAGAGGATATATTGTTAAATTGGATGATGGGAAGTGCAGAATGCTGCAGAGTGGAGATTAATGAAATTGAGGAAGAAGTTGTAGATAAGGTAATTACAGGAAAGGGCAATGAAGACCACAAGGTGTTGGAGAATGAGCAATTGCAGGAAAGCACAAGCCTTGAGGAAGCAGCCCAGATAAAAGTATCAGAGAGGGAAGGTTATGAACCTAAGAGCAGAGAAGATCTCCCTTTTGCAGATATACCTCAAGGTTGGATGAAAGAACATGTTGCAGAATATAAATTAAAGTCCACTCGTGCATATAGTGGAGATGATTTCTCAAGCAAGAGTAGTCCTGAAACATTAGTTCAAGAAGTCAATTTAGGGGATGAAGAGAACCCTCAAGTAGTCCATTTGGCATCCTGGTTGTGGCATTATCCTCCTTTGCTACAAAAGGTAACTTCTTTGCTTTTTACTTACAAAAGTGTCTTCGCATGGTCCTACAAAGATTTAACAGGAATACCAGAAGAGCTTGGGTTACATCGGATACCCTTAGTTGAGAGAGCCGCGCCAGTAAGAAGTAGGCCATATCGACTCAATCCAAAGTATGCAGAGGCGGTAAAGGCAGAGATTACAAAACTAGAGGAAGCAGGTATAATTGTGCCAGTAGAACATTCGAGGTGGCTCTCCTCTATGGTTATTGTGCCCAAGAAAAATAGCGGAAAAATAAGAGTATGTGTTGATTTCCGTGTTTTGAATAAAGTAACTATTCAAGATGGATTTCCTCAGCCCTTCACAGAGCAAGTACTTGAAGAGGTAGCTGGTCACACTTTGTATAGTTTCTTGGATGGTTTTAGTGGCTACAATCAGATAGTGATCCATCCTGATGATAGGGACAAAACAGCCTTTGTCACTCCCTGGGGCACTTATGTCTATACTCGAATGGCTTTTGGTTTGAAGAATGCACCGGCTTCATTTAATAGAACGATGTATCTGATATTGGGCAAATGGTTAACAACCTTTCTACGCATTTTCATGGATGACTTTTCAGTATTTTCAGGTACAGATAGAAGGGCAGCAGTTCAAGATTTCCATGACCATTTGGAAAATCTAAAAGAAATTTTTGAGCAATGTCTCAAAACAGGTTTGAAATTGAATCCTGATAAATGTTACTTTTTGGTTACTAAGGGCACTCTTCTTGGTCACATAGTATCTGCTGAAGGCATAATTGTTGACCCTGCAAAGGTTACAGCTATTCTTTCCATGCCAATTCCACAAAGCCCAAAGGAAGTGCAAAGTTTCTTGGGCCATGCAGGTTATCACAGAAGATTCATACGGATGTATTCAGAAATTGCTAAGCCTTTGCCAAGGCTTACTAGTAAAAAGATTCCTTTCTCATGGAGTGCTGAAGCTGACAAAGCATTTTGTGAACTGAAGTTGAGGCTATGTACTGCTCCACTTTTAAGTGTTCCTAATTGGTCATTGGAATTTCATGTGCATACAGATGCTAGTCTTCATGCTGTTGGTGCAGTTCTAGCTCAAACATTATCTCACAAAGTGGATAGACCTATCTCTTATGCAAGCAGACTACTCAACCAAGCTGAAAGAAATTAGAGTACAACGGAAAGAGAAGGTTTGGCTATCGTATTTGCTCTTCAGAAGTTCCGACATTATCTCCTTGGTGTACATTTCATTGTTATTTCTGATCATCAGCCCTTGAAGTATTTGATAAACAAGCCTAGAGTAGCCGGAAGGATTTGGAGATGGTTACTCCTATTCCAAGAATTTAATTTTGATATTCATATTAAGCCAGGAAAAGAGCACTACATGGCAGATCAAGTGTCCAGGACCGCAATGAGCGAAAAGGCAACAGGTATTAATGATGAATTGGTGGATAGCAATCTTTTTCTAGTAGCAATCCGGACTGGTTGGTATGATGAAATTCTCCATGTTCTGACTACTGGAAAGATCCCAGAACACTTGACACCTGTAGAAAAGAGAAGATTGCTCCTGAAAACCAAAGCATATTCTCTTATAAATGGAAATTTATATAAATACTGCCAGGATGATATATTGAGAAGGTGTGTCTATCCAGAGGAGGTAAATCTTTTGCTAGAGGCTGCACACAATGAAGGACACCTAAAGGGAGAAGAATTGGCTCATAGAATCATCCACAAAGGGTTATGGTGGCCTCATATTTTCAAAGATGCAATCAAGTTCGCCAAAGAATGCCACATCTGCCAGAGGTGTGCTCCCGCGCCAACCAGATTGAATTTCCAACCATTGGTCATATCTACAGGATGGCTCCCATTTGAACGATGGGGTCTTGATTTCATAGGGCCAATTAGCCCAACTGGGGAACCTGGAGGTAAAAAGTATATTTTGATGGCCACATGCTATGCCACTAAATGGATAGAGGCTAAAGCTACTGTGGACTGCACGGCTTTAACAGTAGCTAAATTTATGTATAAACGTATTTTCTCAAGATTTGGTTGCCCACTGGAAATTACTAGTGACAGGGGCACACATTTTGTAAATCAATTGATCCAGCTTATATTTGACAAGTACAAAATCTTCCATAAAATATTTTGTACCTATTACCCAAGGGCAAATGGCCAAGCAGAGAGTTCCAATAAGATTTTGATTGGACTCCTTCGCAAATTATCTTTCGATCATCAAAGCTCCTGGCTGCTAGCATTGATTGGTGCAATCTGGGCTTTTAGAACCACGAAAAGGGGAACCACAGGCGAGACTCCATTCCGTTTAGTATATGGAAAAGAGGCATTGGCACCATTTGAGTTTATCATCAGAAAAGAAATAGGAATCAAAACCATTGGAATTGAACCCCCCATTAAGAGATTGGTGGCATTAGAAAAGTACAGAGAAGGGGCAATGCAGAAACTTCTGGTGACACAAGAAGAGCGCAAGAGATTGCATGACAGGTATCTGAGGTCTAATGAAGTTCAGGAAGGGTCCATGGTTTTAGTGCATCAAGTCCCAGCAATTTCAACTAAATTAGCACCTAAATGGGTAGGACCTTATAAGGTGATCAAGGTATTGCCACATGGCGCAGTGCATTTGGAAGATTTGCAGGGTAAAAGGATTCCCTTGGTCAACATCTCCAGGATGAAAAGGTACTTAAACTAAGTCAGCTTGGAAGAATTTCAACCATTGTACATAACACGTGTCATTCAAGTATTAGCAGTATTTCTTGGGTTGAGTATTTACAGTGATTCTGTCATTTAAGTATTTTCATTCAATAAGAAGAAATTGCACCAGGGACGGTGCAAAAGCTTGATGTGGGGGTCTGTAGTACCCTCCTCTTTTTTTTCTCTATCCATCATCTTGTAAAGATGCTTCATAAGTTCTCTCTCAAGCCAAGTATGAGATTGAAGAGAGGCAGAGAGGCCTTGCCAAAGAGAGGAAATCAAAAGGGAGAGTTTGGAAACCAAGGCACTTTGTTGAGGTGGATGGGGAGGATCATTGGCAATGGTGCCATATGGGTGAGGTTGTGCCTGTTGCGCCACTTGTCATCCCTCCTATTCACATCGGTTCGTAAGAGAAACATTCAACAATATTCCTGTTCTAAAGGTCATATCTGGCTGCACATGTATACGTTACCATGAGGACAGAAGTGCATGCCTACAATTCTGGGAGTAATGATCTATCACGGAATAGAAGGAAAGCACAAGTTTGCCATCTTCATATGTCAGAATTCAATTGTTGAAGGTTTGATTCCATCTGTGGAGTACTCATTTGGCTGAGTCATATTCACCATTCTCTGTGTTCTTTGAATATGTATCCTTATCCTTTGGCCATGTTACAAATAAGAAGCTAGGCAATTCATGGATCCTTGTATTGGCTTGTATGGGCAATGGCAAGCATAACGGTATAAACAGAGCCAAGATTATTCAATTTGATTCCATTTTGAGGAAGCCTTTGCTCGCAATTGTCCATATTTCTGATAAGCAGAATTAGATCTTGGGTTGCTAGCAGCCATATTAGGATCTGGGAGGCACAGGTAATGGTATTGATCAGTCTCTCTCTCTTTTTTTTTCTCTCTCTCTCTTTCTCTCTCTCTCTCTCTTCCCCTCTCTTTCCCCCTCTCTCTCTCTTTCCCCCTCTCTCGGTCTCTCTCTCTTTCCCTCTCCCTCTCTCCTTTTCTCTCCCTCTCTCCTCCCAGCCACCCCGCGTGAACCCCCCTCTCTCTCCTTCTCCTTCTCTCTCTCTCTCTCTCTCTCTCTCTCTCTCTCTCTCTCTCTCTCTCTCTCTCTCTCTCTCTCTCTCTCTCTCTCTCTCTCTCTCTCTCTCTCTCTCTCTCTCTCTCTCTCTCTCTCTCTCTCTCTCTCTCTCTCTCTCTCTCTCTCTCTCTCTCTCTCTCTCTCTCTCTCTCTCTCTCTCTCTCTCTCTCTCTCTCTCTCTCTCTCTCTCCTCTCTCCTCCGCCCCCTGCCCTCACTTTCTCTCTCCTCCGCCCCCCGCCCCTCACTCCGCCTCCGCCCCCGCCCCTCACTCCGCCTCCGCCCCTGCCCTCACTTTCTCTCTCCTCCGCCCCCCGCCCTCACTTTCTCTCTCCTCCGCCCCCCGCCCCTCACTCCGCCTCCGCCCCCGCCCCTCACTCCGCCTCCGCCCCCGCCCTCACTTTCTCTCTCCTCCGCCCCCCGCCCTCACTTTCTCTCTCCTCCGCCCCCCGCTCCTCACTCCGCCTCCGCCCCCGCCCTCACTTTCTCTCTCCTCCGCCCCCCGCCCCTCACTCCGCCTCCGCCCCCGCCCCTCACTCCGCCTCCGCCCCCGCCCCTCACTCCTCCGCCACCCGCCCCTCACTCCGCCTCCGCCCCCGCCCCTCACTCCTCCGCCCCCCGCGCACACACTCCCACACACACCCCCACATACACACACTCACATGCACTCACACACACACACGCACTCACATATATACAACCAGATACACACACTCACACATATACAAACACATATACACACTCACATATATACAACCACATACACGCACTCACACACACCCCTTCACACTCACATACACACAAATGCACACACACACACTCTCACACATATACACCCACACCCACTCATCCACACATACGCACACACCCACACACACCTCCACCCCCTCAGATCCCACAAGCCTACCCCTGGCCGGGTCTAGGCCTCTGGGAATTACATTGCGATCAATAACAGTGGACATGAAGATGCTTGCAGTAGGAGCTACTGACACGAACATCAGAAGTTTGGAAGGCCCTTCCAGGTGTTCCTCACAGGTTTGAGGTTGGCAATGTCTGAATTTGAAGGACCTATCACTAGTTTGAGCATGGATGACTCAAGAATTTGCAATGGATCCGGGGACATGACGGTGAAAATGTGGGATCGTGCTAGCCTTACAGAACAGGTCTTTTCTTTGGAGTACAAGGGCTTACTAGAATTGAGGCTACCCCGCCTGTCATCCCAATTTCTTGAACTACATAATTGAAGGGCTTCAAATTGCAAAGTAATAAGGTGAAAGGTAATTGTTAAAAAATGGAGCTTCCACCAACCATTCGAGGCGACTACCTATTTTTGTGGAGCCAATTCAAATCAAGTGGAATAATTGACCTACCCCTCCGATCTTGGGTAATCAACCGGTGCGTGATCAGTGGACGTGAAGAGACGGCAAGGCCCTCTTGACCTATTGGGGCCTATAAAAACAAGGGATTTGTGTTCATTTGGGTACAACAATTTTAGAGATACAGTGGGTCGTGCGTACGTGCAGAAGTCCTCTCTTACCCTTGGTGGTTTCAAGCCTACTGTGGGAGCTACTTTGTAGTGTGGATGCAGAGGGTGGGCTTCTCAGTGGAGGGCTATGAGCACTATAGTGTAAGAGAGTAGCTTGGATTTATATTCTTTTCTGTGAGTCAGTGTGTTGATTAATCTCTATTCTCTTGAGAAATACTACCATTTGTATTGCTCTGAGTTAGCGGTCCCTTATGCTTATCAGTGGTATTGGAGTTAATACTTTTAGGGTGGCTTATCAACCCTAAGCTTGTACTTTTGAGCATCTCTCTGCCCAACCTTGTAATCATCTGATTTGAATCAAGAAGTGTATGGTCTTCCTTGGTCATTGGTTGTCCATATTTTCTGAAGTATTTACCACTCGGTGCAATCCGTGTTATCTACCTGCTCACAGAAATGTTAAAGGGTATACTTCCCTAAAGAGAACCCCCCTTGAGTAGGTGACGTACTGGAAGTGTTTATTTTCTATAAAAGTGGATATCCCAGTACCTCCTCCACACCTATGGAATGAAATAGCATGTATTGGAATAACTTATCTATAACATAATAGAAGAAAAGTATATAACTTACTGTCCAATCAATAAAATTATATATGGTTAGGAATCACTTATGTATGAAATTATGTGACCTATTCTATGATGAACAAGTTTACATGATTGACTCAAACTTATTTACACATAACTAGATAAGGAAATTATGTGATTTATTGCTCGTTGAACCGAATGGAGTACTAGTTTAGCGATACTAGTATCTAGGTTTTGAATGCTCTAGTTGGATGTCAAGAAGATCCTAGTTGGATTTTAAGAAGATACTAATGACCTTATCTCTAAAATTGCAAGAGAACATAGATATCAAAATTTGAAATTTAATAGACGTGTTCTTTCCTACTATAGGTTGTCCATCTACATATAGGCCTTTTGATAGTTAAATAATGCATTTGAACTTTCTAAACTACATTGTGGGGATAATCTTTAGATTGAATAATTAGGTCATTTTATGCATGTAGTAAAAATTTAGGAATGATAGGTTTTATGCATGTAGTAAAAAATGACAGGTTTTAGGAATGACAGGCTCAAAGTTTAGGAATTATTTTCTAGTGAAATAATTCATTGTGAACTTTTAGAATTTCATTGTGGGGACAATGCTTATAATGAATAATTAGGTCATTTAATGCATGGAGGAAAATTTTTGGGTTGACAAGTTCCAAATTCTCTCTCTAGACCTTATTCCCATCATGTTTTCTAGTGGAATATTGAAGGTAAAGATGAAAGAATAAAGGAAAACTCTATATGAGAGAAAGGTAGAGCAAGTATAAGGGAATGAAAGTGCCTATGTGAAATTTTTGTGAATCATGTTTTAAGTACTTTGTTTAGGGTCCTATATTTAGTTCATTGTAAGAAAATGCCTTGATTTTACTCTCTGTCTAGAATTTTCAGACTTGCAGGGCTCAAAAGTGGCATTTGGAGGTGGATTTGGGCCTCGGACGTCTCAAACACTATCGGGCAGATAAAAAAGGCTTGTCTAATTCTATTCTAATCCATGATTCTGATACTCACGTGTTACCATGTCTAATTATGGATATTTTCGGATATGTCTTTTTGGTGTTTTTCTCCCATTTTTGACGATCGCATGTTTTTTTGCGAAAGTTTTGGAGAAACTCGACTTTTTCTAAATTTGGTGGATCACACACTTCTTTGGGGGAGGGCAGTGATCAAACTTTGATATAGAGAGACCTGCACATCAACACAGGAGATGCACAGAAATCTGAGAATTACCTTGTGCTTGAGAGTGAGAGTGAGAGTGAGAGTGTGATTGAGAGTGTGAGTGTGAATGCGATTGTGATATCTCGGGGGTCGTTGGGAGGTAGATGCTTTGTCAATGAGCTACTATCCAAAGATATTATAACCATTGATTCACGTCTATAATATCAAAATTCTTCCTTCTTTGCGTCATATTTGTTTCTACTCTTCTACATCAGATTTTCTTTTACCTTGTGCAATCTCTGCGTTCTTCTCTCCTCTGTTATTTTTGAGTGATCGAAAGATTGGGATTGGGGATAGATTGTGATTGAGGAAACACTACAAAATGTTAGAGTGAGAGTGATTAAGAGTATGAGTGTGAATGAGATTGTGATAGCTCTAGGATGCTCAAGAGGTAGAGCATTTGTCAAGATGCTATTTTCCAAAGCTATTATATGGATTGATTGAAATCTATAATACCAAAACTTTTTTTTCTCTAAGTCATATCTAATCTACTCTTCTGCATTAGAATCTTTTATCTAGTGCAAGTTTTGCATTTTTCTCTCCTCTACTATTCTTGATTGACTGGAAGCTTGTGATTGAGGATATCTTATGATCGAGAAAATACCACAAGTGGTATCAGAGCATAATCTAACCTTCACAAAGATGGAAGCTTTGTCACAAACAATTTGTGAGCAACATGAGCTTATTGAGAAGCTTCTTGGAGAATTATGAAAAGAAGGAGGTGAAAAGCAACCAAAAGGTGCAAGAAACTTATTCCTAGAGCTGAATGATGAAGTGGATGAAGGTGCAAGGACATCTAGTATGTCTAGAGAAAGATTAAAATGCAGTTTTAAAGATATGGAGATGGGTGAGTATGACCTCAACCAAGTCTTCGAGAAGGACAAATTGAATGATCTCGACCATGAGAAGAAGAGTGGTAAAGATCTTGAGCCAGAGATTGAAGAGCCAAAGGATCTCTTTGATCTTCGACCATTCAATGAGTCTAAGGTAGAGGTTGGGATGTTACACCTTTGTGACATCACAAAGCTATGGTGGAAGTCCTATATGGAGTCTTAGATGCATTCTGGCCTAGTTCTATGCACGAACTTTAGAGAGAAAGTAGAAAAGCATTATTGTTCTCCAGACTACCATATGGAGAAGAAGATTGAGTTTTGTAATTTTTGACAACATGAGAGTAGCAATCATAGCTTGGATGTTGATAAATCTAAAGACAAATTACTATGTCTTCACAAATATGCACTGGAGGTTAGACATGATGCACAGAAGAGAAAGCTCATTGAACACCTTCGGGAGGAGATTTTCTACCAAGTGAAGGGATTTGGGTGTTGTTGCCATGGTGGAGAATTTTGAGAAGATGGAGAAGTTCAATTAGCAGAATGGGACTAGAAGGAGATCCATTGCGACAAGACATAGGCCCTAGAGACATGCTACCACAAACATGAACAATTCAAATAAGATTTCATCTTCTAATAATCAATATAAGAATCTTGTTTAGGGGAAAATCAAAGGAGGCATCAACCTATCCATTGGTAGTAGGACCTTGATTTTATTGATAAAAAAAAAGAGACTCAATTTGTGTTTCCATTGTGGGTAGGAAGGGCATTGGACATATGAATGCATTGAACAGGAAATCTTCCCCTCTTTGCAATCAGAGGTGATAAACATCATTAATGAAGGTGCAACAATTCACAAAGCAGAGGACGGAGGTAGGTGTCCTAGCTCTAGTTAACCTTGTTTTACAAGTACCACAATGGCATGCTCATCAAAGATGTTCAGCCACTGCCTAGCAGTGAAGAAGGATGAAGCTCAGGTAACTTTTATTCAAACACATTTAAATGGGTTGAATAAATGTCAAGATAAAAAACAAGAAGTGTATAGGAAGCATATCATCAACATGAAGACATTCTTATCTCCCTTATTGGAATGGTTGCCATCTTCAACTTGTATTGTAAAGAGAGCCATTGGCTTCTTGTAGAACATATAATCTTTTGATTCTTAAACCTAATGAGAAGTCAGTTTTAAAAGATGTTCTTGTGCTAGTTATAATTTTCCTTTTCCTCTCGCTTGATGTGGGTGTGTTTTATCAAAAGGGGAATACAATGTGATGCTATTTGTTTGATAATCTATCACAAGTTGTCTTTATTTAAAATTTATGTATTGAAATGACTATACAATTTACTCTTAATCTTTTTATGTTTTAACATCTATCTTTTTGCATGGAGGTGAAAGCTAAGTATTAGATGACTATCTTGGATGGATACTTTTCTAGAACATCCCATTCTTGGGCTCATGTTTGATTAGAGGGATTGGATGAAGTATTACAGAAACCAAATGCATCCAATTTCATGCTCAATTGCAAGGACACATTTACAGCTAGATTAGGAAATTAAAAAGTACTCAAAATATGCATGCCTTTATTTATTCTATGCATATTTTGCATAGAAAAAACAAAACATGGAATAATTATTGTTTCTTATGTCTCAATGTTTTCTATGTAATGGAAAGAAAATCTCTTGAATCACTTGTAGGATACTAGTTTGTGCTCTCTAATCCTATTCCTCATCAAGGAGATTCGATTATGCACCTAGCATAGTCAAAATAAGATCTAATAGAGAACTCCAATCTACCTCGTTCTTAATACCTCTTCCATTAAAAAGTTTGTAATACCAATATCTACAAAAACGTGTATGTCAAAAATCTTCAACATGTTGCATACTTATTTCCCTGAAAAATACTTAATTCATTGTATAATTTTATTGCATCTTCGGGCCATCCAATCAACCTTTAATAGTAAACATATAGAACATTTTTTTTTTGGTTTTCAAATATATGAAAAGTTTTCATTCCTTCATTTCACACAAATAAAACCACTATTCAAGATGTACAAGCTCAGGAAGATGATGCCATGCATGTAGATTAGTATTATTATGATCAACTTCTATTGTAAATAGTGCCATTGGCTTCTTGAAGAACATATATTTTTTTGATTCTTAAACCTAATGAGAAGTCAATTTCAAAAGAGGTTCTTGTGCTAGTTATATTTTTTCTTTTCCTCTAGCTTGATGTGGGTTTGCTTTATCAAAAGGGGATTAGAATGTGATGATATTTCTTTTCTTGTCTATTGCAATTTTTCTTTATTTAAAAATTATTGTTGAAATGACTATACAATTTATTCTTAATCTTTATATGTTTTATAATGGTTTTGCTAACATCTATATTTTGGCATGGAGGTGAAAGGTAACTATTATCTCACTGATATCCCCATTGAATGTCAATATATGGGCTTTTTCTGTGTATGGAATAGCCATCATTGATGGGTACTTTTCTAAAATATCCCATTTTTTCCTCCACCTTTGATTAGGCGGATTGGATGAAGTATTACAGAACCAAATGCATCCGATTTTATGATCAAATGGAAGGACACATTTACAACTGCATTAGGAAATTAAAAAGTACTCAAAATATGCATGCTATTATTTATTCTATGCATATTTTGCATAGAAAAGAAAAGAAAACATGACATAATTCTTGTTTCTTATGTCTCACTGTTTTCTGTGTAATAGAAAGAAAATCTCTTCAATCACCTATTTTGTGCTCTCTAATCCTATTCCTCATCAAGGAGGTTCGATTATGCACCTAGCATATAGTGGAAATAAGATCTAATAGAGACCTCAGATCTACGGTATGCTCAATACATGTTCCATTAAAAACGTTTGTCATACCTATATCTACACAAAAATGTATGTCGCAAAACTTCAACATGTTGCATATTTATTTTCCTGAAAAGTACCTATTTCATCGTTTATTTTTATTGCGTCTTCGGGCCATCCAACTAACCTTTCATAGAAAACAGATAGAACATTTTTTTTCGTTTACACATATAAGCAAAGTTTTCATACCTGCATTTATAGAAATAAATCTTCTTTAGTACAAATTAAAAGGAATATCTTACTGATCTATAATACACGTAAAGAAAACTCTTGAAGCACGTGTACAAGCCAAACAAACAAATAAAAAAAAACAAAGAGAGAAAAATATTTAATTGGTAGCTCTCTTACTATGATTGTACATCAAAAAAAGCTTTAAAACTGTATTCAAGGATTACAATATGTTATAGAAATCTTGAAGTACAGTTGAACCCAGTAATGCCCTTCAAGTCTTAAAGAAACATGTTACGATGAGAACAGCTCTGTTATAATACACATTAAGAAGAAAGATTTCCACTTGTAAGTGTAGGAAGCTTATGGAGAGGTACGACACATGAGGGTTTAAGAAAAACATCATCGAAGAGCAATCAGAGTAATATTACTTGATTTGGAATGCATTTGCTTCCCGTTATGGCAAAAACGATTTGTAAATTTTCATTAAATATCGTCTCATTTACGGACATACACAATTCGGTAAGTAGAAGCTCATTTCCAGATTATTTGCTGTTCTTTAGCATATATAATTGTACTTCTCTAAGTCCTTTGGTTATATTTGTCAATAATCCTGCATATTCAAACATCAAAGACTTCAACTCTGATAAACATCTTCTGTCTCACTTCATATTCTTATTCATCTGTACGAATCTTCACATGACGATATGGATGCTCACAGAACCTTGTTACTTATAGACATGTAGTCCATTTTCATTTATCGACCTTGATACTACGCTTTCATTTTTCTTAGTAAATTTCTTTGTGTGGGCACTGTGCACCACGGCGAGAGTAAACATGAGAAATTTTTTAGTACATGTATGAATTTGCTAAAGTCTACGGACGATGATCTCGTTACTCCTTGAATCTCTCAGTAAGCATGCTTGATGAACTCCATCTTGGAGTCAGTTTAAGACATTCAATAGGTCTATTGAATATTACAAAGGTTAAACTACAACAAAATTAGTTCTCTAATCACTTGTAGAAGCTTCACGATCATAGACTTAAACAATCATAGCTTCGCAACCATAGACATCAGGGAACATCAAGAAACCAGAGAGCTGTGCAGGATAATGAAAGTGGGCGGCAACGATGTACACGTTCGCAAAAGATGGAAAACAACATGTAGAGGAAAGATAGATATCTATTACTCACTAGAACAGTTTGCGGCATACAGGTATAGAATGTTCAGTGAGCTTCGAAGCATATCAAGTCACAAATGCTATGGACACATAAAGATAAATCACTCCATTGAATCACGAGGAACGATATAGGCATCAATATAAGATAAAATTTTCATGCGCATCGTCATAGCTTACAGGCCGGTTAAGATCTTGATAGAGAGCTGTAGAATGCCAAGCAGATAGACACCAAGATATACATCGATCGTGCCCCCCACAACCCCATCCTTGCAGATATACGTACTACCATCGTTTAATGTGACGGGTCCTTGCTTGTTGCCCGTGTCTGGGTTTTTGAAATAGCACTTCTGCTGGGCTGGCGGGAGCTCTACCGTCACCCCTACGTCGATCTCGATGGTGATGAAACCTCTCGACCACCCTCGAGCTATGGCAATCGCATTCGCACTCGCACTCTCAATCACACTGTCACTCGCACTCTTAATCACAAGGTAATTCTCAGATTTCTGTGCATTTTCTGTGTTGATGCGCACGTCTTTGTGTATCAGAGTTTGATCACTGCCCTCCCAAAGAAGTGTGCGATCCACCAAATTTAGAAAAAGTCGAGTTTCTCAAAAACTTTTGCAATCGTAGTGTGCTTTCTTTCTTTAGCATATGTGTCAAAAATAGGTGAGAAACACCAAAACAACACGTGAGCATCAGCATCCCAGATTGGAATAGAATTAGATAAGCCCTCATTTTTTTTAAGTGTTGGAAGACGGCACTTTTCAAAGCCCTATAACTCAAAAATGGTGAGGAATTAGCTTAAGCTTGTGAGAGTAACTTTTATTCAATTTTGCAATCTGCACAATACTGTTAGAGATGTCCGATGTCCAAGTCAACCTCCAAATGCCACTTTTGAGCCTTGCAAGGTTCAAATTTCTAGAGAGAGTAAAATCAATGCATTTTCTTACAATGAACTAAATGTAGGACCCTGAACGAGGTACTTAAAACATGATTCACAAAAATTTCAAGTAGGCACTTTTATTCTCTTATACTTGCTCTACCTTAGTCTCATACAAAGTTTTCCTTAATTCTTTCATCTTCACCTTCAAAATTCCACTAGAAAACATGATGTGAATAAGGTCTAGAGAGAGCATATGAAACTTGTCAACCCAAAATGTTTCCTAAATGCATAAAATGACCTAATTATTCATTCTAAGCATTATCCCCATAATGAAATTCAAAAAGTTCAAACTAAATTATTTCACTAGAAAAGAGTCCTATTGCAATTCTTCACCCCTTTAAGAACTCTGTCCTCAGAGTTGGAAAGAAGGATAATCTTTTAAAAAATCATCCAAGTTCACCCAACTCGAATCTTCTACTGGGTATGAGTGTCATTTCACTAAAATTTCTATTATAGATCTCTTTCTAAGAAATTTTTACTTTCTGTCTAATACTATATCAGGTTGAAGGTCAAAATAGCCATCATCTTTCAGCTTATAATTGTCCTCCAAAACATGAGAAACACTAGATACATATCTTTTAAGTAAGCTAACATGAAATACAGGATGCAGATATAAATGTTTAGGTAATTCTGGCAAATAAGCAAGAGATCGAATCTTTTTCAAAACTTTAAAAGGACCTGCATATCGAGGAGAAAGTCTATGATCCTTCCCTAGCAACACATTAGATTGGTGAGGATTAACTTTGAGAAATACCATATCATCAACTTGAAATTCAAGTGGTCTTCTCTTTAAATCATAGTATTTATTTTGTCTTTTCTGAGCTTCTTTTATGTGTTTCTTAATTTTTGCAAGTTCTTCATCCATTTTATCAAGCATTTCTTTGGACACTTCTACTTTATTCGGAAACCTCAAAAACAAAGGTGGAGTCAAACAATTATAATGGTACATAGCTTCAAACGGAGTCATTTTTATAGATGCATGCCATGCACTATTGAATGCAAAGTCAACCAAGGGTAAATAGTCACTCCAATTATCCTGCTTTTCATTTGCATACATACGCAACATATCTTCAGCTACCCTATTAACCCTCTCGGATTACCCATCAGTTTGTGGTTGGAAAGCTCTACTCATCCGAAGTTGAGTTCCAATCGATTCAAATGTTGCACTCCAAAAGTTTGACGTAAATCTATAATCTCTATTAGAAATTATGGTTTTAGGCATTCCATGCAATTGAACAAATTCTTTTACAAAGATTCTTGCAACATTCAATGTAGTATCAGTCTTTTTCATAGGAAAGAAATGTGCCATCTTGGTAAGCCGATCGACTACAAAAAATATGGTATCATGCTTACTTTTGGTCATAGGTAGCTTAGTTGTAAAGTCCATAGAAATAGACTCCCACCTCTGATTTGGAACATCCAAAGGTTGAAGCATTCCAGGCCTCCTCTTAAACTCACATTTCACCTATTGGCACTTCAAACATCCACTAACATATTTTCTAATATCCCACTTTATACATGGCCAAAAGTAAGAATACTTTTTTTAACATACGTCCTTGAAGAACCTGGATGTGCAAAAAAAGGTGCATCATGACAATCGTGAAATATTTTAACTTTTAATGGAGATTCAAAAGATATGCATAGCCGATTGTTACAATACAATGTTCCATTCTACAAATGCGTTTTTTCCTCATACATCGACCCCATTTCTGCATTAAAAGAATTCAAAATAGGTGCATAAAAAGGATTTTGTTTTATGTCTTCTTGAATTTGATTGAGAAAATTGGAATTTATTACAGAAACAAGATTACACAAAGGTCTGTCACTCAATGCATCTGAAAACCTTATTTTCATTAACAACTAGATACTTAATGTCAAAAATCATACTCACTTGATAATTCAATCCAACGCTTCTGCCTCTTGTTAAGCAATGGTTGTGTGAAGATGTATTTTAGACTCTGATTGTCTATGTTCAATTCAAACTTAACCCCTAGCAATAAATGTCTCCAATGCTTAAGTGCATGCACAAAAGCAAGCATTTCTAAATCATGAGTAGGATAGTTCAGTTCATGTTTTCTTAGTTTTTCGGACTCATATGCCACCACCTTGCCATCATGTGAAAGAATACATGCTATCTGGCTACCACTTGCATCACATGCAACCACAAAAGGGTTTCCCATTTTTGCTATTTTCAAAACCCAATTGTCAATGACTTTCTGTTTCAATGTTTCAAATGATTTTTGACAGGCATCACTCCACACAAATCCTACATTCTCTCTTAGTCAATTCTGTGAGGGGAGTAGATATCTTAGAGAAATCCTTAATATGTGCTCTTTCATATTGTGCCAACCCAAGAAAACTCATAGTGACCATATCGTGTTAAGGATATTGATTCATTAATCCAAAAGGTAGAACTGTAAACTCATAGTGACCATATCGTGTTCGAAAAGCTGTCTTAGGAATATCCTCTGTTTTGATCCTAATTTGGTGATATCCAGATCTTAAGTCAATCGTAGTGCATACAATCGCTCCACTTAATTGACCTAATAAGTCATCTATGTGAGGGAGTGGATACTTATTCTGAATTGTTCTTATATTCAATCCCCAATATTCAATTCATAATCTATAAGAACCATCTTTCTTCTTCTAAAATAAAGCCGGTGCACCCCAAGGTGAGACCCTCGGTATTATCAAGCCTTTCTTCAGAAGATCATCTAATTGAATCTTAAGCTCCTTTAATTCATAGACGTTAAATCTATAGGGTGCTCTAGAATATGGTTCACTCCTTGGATATAGGTCAATGGCATGGTGAATGTGCCTAGGTGGAGGTATACGAGGCAAATCTTCTGGAAATACATCAGCGTATTTTTTCAAAAGATTTTCTACATAATTCGAAACACTTATCTGCATAGAAGAAATAAGGATAGGTTTAGGGCTATAGGCATCACCTAGAATATGAATAGATTCATCATCTAGCTTTAAAGTGATCGTTCTTTGTTCACAATTAATCGTCGCAAAATTTTAACCTAACCAATCCATGCATATGATTGCATCACTCTCTTTCATCTCAATTACATGGAAACTTGCAAAAAAGCACCTATCAGAAAGAGTAAATTCAAGTTTTTCAATATATCCTTTCGTGTAGTTTAATCATCCATTGGCCATCTCTACAGGTTTGGTTATCTACATATTTAGGGCTATCCCTAGATTTTGTACCAATTTGAAAGATAGAAACCAATGGGCACTAGCTGAATCGATAAAAAATCTGATTCTATGTGCAAAAATCATACCCTGAATCGTGATTACAGAAGCCTTTGGGAAAGAACTAACCACCATGCAAGGTAAAGTAAGTCAAGGCACTTACCTCCATCATCTGCTTCCTCAATAATTGCATCCTCCTCGATCATATTTTTTATCACTTTTGATTCTGCTGGTCGAAAGAGTTCCTTATTCAAGCACTCATATGTCTGATGACCTTGCTCCCTGCAATGAAAACAGAGACGAAGTCTTTTTACCCTCTCAATAGAATTAGGATCTTGTTGTCACTCGATCGGTTGATGCCAGCTTTGATTTTCCACCTGACTAGGATTCTTGCCTTGGTTATTTGAAGATGGAGTCCTCTTTGAACTGCTCATGTTCATTGCAATAAGTCTATGTGGCCTATCTCCCATTGCAATCAATCTACTTCTATTTGCCTTCAGCAAATTGAACTTCTCCATCTTCTCAAAGTTCTTGGCCATCGCAACAGCATCAAGAAAATCAATGCATCCAAATCCCTTGACTTGATAGCGAAGCTCCTCACGAAGACCTTCAATAAATTTACTCTTTAGAGTGTTACCACTAACCTCTTTGTACTTATCAACAAATAAGCTATGCTTATCACTTTTGTGTTGTCGGAAATTGTAAAACTCCATCTTCTTCTCCATATGGCAGTGTGGAGAACAATAGTGTTTTTCAGCTTGTTCTCTAAATTCATTCCATAAAACTGGACCAAAAGGATTTCGAGTCTGCATATACGACTTCCACCATAGCTTACCGATCCCATGCAGGTTTAGGATCCCAAATTTTGCCTTGGACTCTTCACTAAATTGTCAAAGTTCAAAGAGATCCTCCAGTTCTTCAATCCATGCCTCAAGATCTTCGCCACTCTTCTTCTCACCATCAAAATCCTTGAACTTTAAGCTTCTTGAAGACTTGGTTAAGGGCAAACTCACCTGGTTCCATATCTTCATAATTGGATTTTTGTTTTTTGTGAGATACACTAGATGTTCCGGCACCTTCATCTACTTCATTGTTCAGCTCGACAAACAAATTTGTTGCCCCTTCTGGTTGCTTTCGGCCTCGTTCTTTGCGCAATTCTCCAAAAAGCTTTTGAATAAGCTGCTCTTGTTCACGAATCTTTCGTGTTAGACCTCTATCGTTCCCCAAGATTGATTCTGCTCTGATACTACTTATAGCGTTTCATCAATCACAATCTTTGGATCACTCAAAAATAATAAAGGAAAGAAGAACGCAGAGATTGCACAAGGTAAGAGAAAATCTGATGCGGAAGAGTAGGAACAAATATGATGCAGAGAAGGAAGAATTTTGATATTATAGATGTGAATCAATGGTTACAATAGCTTTGGACAATAGCTTCTTGACAAAGCATCTACCTCCGGACAATCGCCAAGCTATCACAATTGCATTTGCACTCGCACTCTCAATCACACTCTCACTCTGTGTTGATGTGCAGGTGTCCCTATATCAGAGATTGATCACTACCCTCACAAAGAACTGTGCGATCCACCAAATTTAGAAAAAGTCGAGTTTCTCGAAAACTTTCACAAAAAGCCATGCAATCGTAGTGTGCTTTCTTTCTTTAGCATATGTGTCAAAAATAGGAGAAAAACACCAAAATGTCATATCCAAAAATATCCATAATTAGAGACGTTTTAGGTCCAAATCCACCTCCAAAACACCACTTTTGAGCCCTGCAAGTTTCAAATTTCTAGAGAGAGAGTAAAATGAAGGCATTTTTCTACAATGAACTAAATGTAGGACCCTCAACAAGGTACTTAAAACATGATTCACAAAAAATTCACACAAGCACTTTTATTCTCTTCTACTTGCTCTACCTTTCTCTCATAAAAAGTTTTCCTTAATTCTTTTATCTTCACCTTCAAAATTCCACTAGAAAACATGATGCGAATGTCTAGAGAGAGAATATAAAACTTGTCAACCAAAATTTTTTCCTAAATGCATAAAATGACCTAAATATTCATTCTAAGCATTATCCCCACAATGAAATTCAAAAAGTTCAAAATGAATTATCTCACTAGAAAAGAGGCCTATTACAATTCTTCCCCCCTTCAAGAACTCTATCAAGATAGATGGCAGTAGATACACTCTCTGCCCACAAGTAATTAAGTAATTCTTTCTCATTCAGCATTGACCTAGGTGTTTCAATAATTAATTTGTTTCTCCTCCCTACAACCCCATTTTGCTCAGGGGTATATCTTATTGTGATTTCTCTCTTGATTCCTTTGTCCTGCAAGAATGCATCAAACTCATTTGAGAAGTACTCACCTCCTCCTTCTCACCTTAGTCTCTTTAGGCTTCTCCTTGTTTGGTTCTCAAAAAGTGCAAGATACTTTTTAAAGCAATTGAATACTTCATCTTTGTGCTTCATACAGTATAATATAGTCACCTACTGTAATGATCAATGAAAGATACATAATACCTTGAGCTAGAGATTGAATGATCGTTACTTGGTTCCCATACATCTGTATGGACAAGCTCTAGGTAATGCTCATGCATGTAGCCTTTCCTTGAGAAGGATAACCTGTGAGATTTTCCAAACTGACAAGCACCACATTTATAAATCATGTGTTGCTTGGATACATTAGGTATCCCAAGCACACATTGGTCTCTACATATTTTTTTTTAAGTTCTCTCACCAATATGCCCTAATGTCTTATGCCAAATTTCAAGCTATGATAGTGTTTGGCCTTTGTAGCTATAGAGTGCAATATTCCTTGTATCTTCAAGTTCAAAAGTGAATAATCTACCAGTCTTTTCTCCTTTGGAAATTCTTTTGAATCAATGTTGGGGATCCTCCACAAATGCTCCATATTCGTTGAACCTGACCTGCAAACCTTTTTCCACAATCTGTCCAACACTCATTAAGTTCTTGGTAATTGTAGGTACATATAGAACCCTCCTCAACAGATTTCTATTTCCATCAGAGGTCTTAACATTTCCTACTTTAATCACTGAGTGCTTGGTGTCATCACCTGTTTGTACCTGATGCTTACCCTTTGGTTCCTCAAGGTCAGAGAGAAGAGCTACATTGCCTACCACATGGTTTGAGCATCTTGAGTAGAAGAGATGGTCATCATTGATACCTTGTTTTGAAGTCATATTCAAAATTATAAGAGAATTTTCCTGCTCCTCTCTGTAGTTGTAGTAATCCTTCCTTGATTTGTAGCCTCCTTGGTAGTTCCTATTGTAGTTGTTGTTGTAGTTGTTTTTGTAGTTGTTATTGTATCCTTGATGGTGATTGAATCTTCCTCTTGATTGTGTATATCAACCTTTTTGATAACCTTCACCTCTCTGATTCTTGAAGTTCTTGTAACACTCATCTATAGTATGATTTGACAATCCACAAATATTACATGGCTTACCTCCTCTACCCCTTCCTCTTGAGGTTCTACCTCTCCCTCCATAGTTGGCTTGGGAGGTAGTTCCTTCATCTTTAACCTTCTTGTTCTTCCCTTTCTCTTTGGACTTACTTTTATCAGTGTATAGGGCAGAAGAGCTATTAACTCTTTTTGAATCTCCATTCTTGTTGAGCTTGGCTTCATGGGTAAATAGTTGCCCCATGAGTGTGGTAAGGTCTGGAATCCGCATATCCATGTACAAGTCCATGGCAGTTGTGAAGTTCTCCCATTTATCATCAGCTTTAATACCATTGATTACTTGTCTTACAATCTGCTCATCTTCAATTTCTTCTCCTATGCTTGCCAATTGATCAACTACATCTTTGACTTTGGTCACATACTCTGAGATGCCTTGCTTGGGTTGCTTTCTTTGGTTGGTAAAATAAATCCACAATTGACTCTTCCCAACCCTTCTGTTGGAAGAAAAATATGAAGACAATGTTTCCCAAGCCTCTTGGGATATCTTACAGTTTCTAATATGTGGAAGAAGAAAATGAGAGATTGTGTTAAGTAAGTAAGACCTTGCTAATGCATCCTTTACACACCCTATGTTGAGTCTTTCATGCTCCTCTCTTGTAGGTTGTCCTTTGCTTCTAAATATGGGCATCTCCTCATCTCGTGAGATGTATCCATAAAGGCTCCTTCCTTGCAAGTATGCCTTCATCCACAAGGACCATGCTTGATAGTTCTTCCTATCCAATTTATCAATGAAAGAAGGAAAGCCATCTCCCATTTTACCTTGGCTTTGCTCTCATACCATTGTTGGGAAAGATGGATGAACACTCCAAGAAATGAGTAGGTACTACCAAATCTTGCTTTGTACTAGCCCCTTCTAGCTTTAGAGTTGAGTTGTAGGCCCTCTTAGATTTCCAATGACACTATACAAGTGCCTATGTACTTTGGAAATGATGTGAGAAATGATTGAATAAAAAAAGGCTAGTTCCAAGTTGAAGGATCAATGAAAACCTTCTATTTTTGTTCACACACCTGCTGTTTGTTATGCTCACTACTTCTAGTACAGTAGGAATTAGAAAACTTCCTTTTAGAGGTATCTAATTAGCTTAGTAAGCTAATGGTTCCAAGTGGAATCTTTTAAAATGATGCACTATACACAGAGCAATCAATTTAGCAATCAAATCATTACCCTAATTTTTTAGGACCTCTGTAGAGTTTGACCAGTGAGTGCTTCGACGTGCTTTTCTACAAAGTGCCTGAATGGATTCCCTTCAAAATTTTTGAGCTGATTCCAACAAGCTATAGAACATTGAAAATGAGAAAGAAATGTTTGAGATATGATAAGTACAAGTTGACTGTTATGAGTGACTATGACAGAGAAACCATAGATGCAAAATGTAGATCTATTGTATTAAAGAACAATGTTGTACAAGATCATAGGCTTGATAATCAATGCCTAATGATGGTGAGTAGTGTAGGCTACAATGTGATCCTCACTCTCTTACAAATCCAATCAGTAATGGCTCGAAAGTGAAGCCTTCTTTTCCGCGAGCTTTCCAGCCATCTTTTATAGATGTGATGTTTAAATTTGAATTTGAATCCTCCACTGACTCTGACTAAAAGTAGTCCTCCAATCTAGGAGATATTTGCTCAAATGAAGTCGTGACTTTGCCAACTAACAAGTCCACGAGTTTGGTAGTGATTACAAATATTCTCTCAAGTCAAAAATGAATTTTACAAATGTTAATGGATTAAAAAAAATTCCTAGCAATGGTTTCCATGGAGCTTCAATTGTTCATGAACTTTTAGCCAAATGTGTAGGCTTGAACTTTGCACCAACATGTACTTCATGTCTATGCTTTATACTTTCCTCTTCATATAGAAGAGCAATGTTGCGTGCAACATGATTTGAACATCTTGAATTTATGTAGAACAAATGATCATATTCTTTACCTTCCTTTTGTCTTAGATTCATTAGAAGCAAGGAGTCTTCATATGAGGCTTCTAGTGTGACTTCTTTTGCTGTTGTTGAGGTTGTGTCCACCTCCACCTCGAGTGCTACAACTTCCCATTCTTCAACTTCCTCTCAAGGTCTTCTCATTGAACCAACAATTCTGAGTGTTTTGCTTGGTCTTGTCACATATGGCACAACGTGGAACATTAAGGCCTTTGGTTTTTTCATGCTTTGATCCTTTCTTCTTCCCTTTATTAGTGTTTCCTCAATCACAATCTATCCCCAATGACAATCTTTCGATCACTCAAAAATAATAGTGGAGAGAAGAACGTAGAGATTACACAAGGTAAAAGAAAATTTGATGCGGAAGAGTAGAAACAAATATGACGCAAAGAAGGAAGAATTCTGATATTATAGATGTGAATCAATGGTTACAATAGCTTTGGACAATAGCTTCTTGACAAAGCCTCTACCTCCCGACCACCCCCAAGCTATCACAATCGCATTCACACTCGCACTCTCAATCACACTCTCACTCTCACTCTCACTCTCAATCACACTCTCACTCTCATTCTCCTATATCACAGTTTGATCGTAGCCGTCCCCCAAAGAAGTGTGCGTTCCACCAAATTTAGAAAAAGTCGAGTTTCTCCAAAACTTTTGCAAAAATCCATGCGATAGTAGTGTACTTTCTTTCTTTAGCAAACCTATCAAAAATAGAAGAAAAACACCAAAAATGACATATCCGAAAATATCCATAATTAGACATGGTCACATGTGAGCATGACAATCATGGATTCAAATAGAATTAGATAAGCCCTTGTTTTTTTTTATGTTGGAAAAAAGGGCACTTTTGAAAGCCCTGTAGCTCAAAAACCGTGAGGAATAAGCTTAAGCTTGTGAGGGACACTTTTATTCAATTTTGCGATCTGCACAATAGTGTTAGAGACATCAGAGGTCAAAATCCACCTCCAAATGCCACTTTTGAGCCCTGCAAGTTTCAAAATTCTAGAGAGAGAGAGAGTAAAATCAAGGCATTTTCTTATAGTGAACTAAATGTAGGACCCTCAATGAGGTACTTAAAACATGATTCACAAGAATTTCACTCAGGCACTTTTATTCTCCTATACTTTCTCTACGTTTCTCTCATACAGACTTTTTCTTAATTTTTTCATCTTCACCTTCAAAATTTAACTAAAAAACATGATGTAAATAAGGTCTAGAGAGAGAATAAACTTGTCAACCCAAAATTTTTCCTATATGCATAAAATGACCTAATTATTCATTCTAAGCATTATCCCCATAGTGAAATTCAGAAACTTCAAAATGAATTATTTCACTAGAAGAGGCCTATTACAATTCTTCCTCCCTTTAAGAACTCTGTCCTCAGAGTTGGAAACAAGGATAATGTGTTAGAAAATGATATAAATTCACCCAACTCGAATCTTCTACTGGGTATGAATGTCATTTCACCAAAATTTCTAATATAGATCTATTCTTAAGAAATCTTTCCTTCCTATCTAATATTATTTCCTGTTGAAGCTCAAAAGACCCATCATCTTTCAGCTTATAAATTCCATGCACCACATGAGCAACATTAGATACATATCTTTTTAATAAGCTAACATGCAATACAGGATGCACATTTAAATGTTTAGGTAATTCCAACAAATAAGAAAGAGATCCAAACTTTTTCAGAACTTTAAAAGGACTTGCATATCGAGGAGAAAGTCTATGATCCTTCCCTAGCAACAACTTAGATCGGTGAGGATTAACTTTAAGATATACCATATCATCAGCTTGGAATTCAAGTGGTCTTCTCTTTAAATCATAGAACTTGTTTTGTCGTTTCTGAGCTTGTTTTATGTGTTTCTTTATTTTTCCGAGTACTTCATCCATCTTATCAAGCATTTTTTTGGATACTTCTACTTTATTTTGAAAACCAAAAAACGAAGGTGGAGTCAAACAATTATAATCATACATAACTTCAAACGGAGACATTTTTATCGATGCATGCCATGCACTATTGTATGCAAACTCAACCAAGGGTAAATATTTACTCCAATTATCCTGCTTTTGATTCACATACATATGCAACATATCTTCAACTACCCTGTTAACCCTCTTGGTTTCCCCATCAGTTTGTGGATGGAAAGCTGTACTCATACGAAGTTGAGTTCCAATCGACTCAAATTTTGCTTTCTAGAAGTTTGACATAAATCTAGAATCTCTATCAGAAATTATGCTTTTGGGCATTCCATGCAATCGAAATATTTCTTTTACAAAGATTCTTGCAACATTTCATGTAGTATCAGTCTTTCTCATAGGAAAGAAGTGTGCCATCTTGGTAAGTCAATCAACTAGAACAAATATGGTATCATGTTTACTTCTGGTCATAGGTAGCTTAGTGATAAAGTCCATAGAAGTGGACTCCCACTTCTGATTTGGAACGTCCAAAGGTTGAAGCATTCTAGGCATCCTCTTAAACTCAGATTTCACTTGTTGGCACTTCAAACATTCACTTACATCTTTTCTAATATCCCGCTTCATACATGGCCAAAAGTAAGAATACTTTGTTTTAACATAAGTCCTTGAATAACCTCGATGTGCACAAAATGGTGCATCATGATAATCATGCAATATTTTTACTTTTAGTGGAGATTTGGAAGATATGCATAGCCGATTGTCTCAATACAATGTTCCATTCTGCAAATGAAATTTTTCCTCATACATCGATCCCGTGTTTGCATTCAAAGAACTCAAAATAGGTGCAAAAAATGATCTTGTTTTATCTCTTCTTGAATTTGATTAAGAAAATGAGAATTTATTACAGAAACAAGATTACACAAAGGTCTTCGACTCAATGCATTAGCAACCTTATTTTCCTTACCAACCAGATACTTAATGTCAAAATCATACTCACTTAATAATTCAATCCAATACTTCTACCTATTGTTAAGCAATGGTTGTGTGAAGATGTATTTTAGACTCTGATGATCTGTTTTCAATTCAAACTTAACCCCTAACAATAGATGTCTCCAATGCTTAAGTGCATGCATAACAACAAGCATTTCTAAATCATGGCTAGGATCGTTATGTTCATATTTTCTTAGTTTTCTCGACTTATATGCGACCACCCTGCCATCCTATGAACGAAAACATCCTATCTGACTACCACTTGCATCACATGCAACCACAAAAGGCTTTCCCAATTTTGGTATTTTCAAAACACAACTCTCAACGACTTTTTGTTTCAATGTTTCAAATGATTTTTGACAGGCATCACTCCACGCAAATCCTAGATTCTTTTTAGTCAATTCTGTGAGGGGAGTAGCTATCTTAGAGAAATCCTTAATATGTGCTCTTTCATATTGTGCCAACCCAAGAAAACTTCTAACATCCCTTAGGGTCTTAGGAATCGGCCAATCAACTATTGCTTTTACTTTATCCTCATCTATAAGGATTCCTTCTTTTGGTATTACTCTTCCTAGATACACAAGTTTATCCTTAGCAAAGAAACACTTACTCTTTTTCCCATACAATTTGTGTTCTCTAAGAGTTTGTAAAGTCTTCTTGAGATGTACCGCATGCTCAGAATCATCTTTAAAGTATACAAATATATCATCAAGGAATACTAAGATGAATTCATCTAGGTAATCATGAAAAATATTATTCATCAAGCACCTAAATGTGGCAGGGGAATTTGTTAATCGAAAAGGTAGAACCATAAACTCGTAGTGATCATATCATGTTCGAAAAGCCCTCTTAGGAATATCCTCTATTTTGATCCTAATTTGGTGATATCCAAATCTTAAGTCAATCTTAGTGAATACAGTCACTTAATGGACCTAATAAGTCATCTATGTGAGGGAGTAGATACTTATTCTTAAGTTTTCCTTTATTCAAACCCCTATAGTCAATGCATAATCTATAAGAGCCGTCTTTCTTCTTCTGAAATAAAACAGGTGCACCTCAAGGTGAGACACTCGGTCTTATTAAAACTTTCTTCAAAAGATCATCTAATTGAATCTTAAGCTCCTTTAATTTACCAATGTTAGATCTATAGGGTGATCTAGAATATGATTCACTCCATGGATATAGGTCAATGGCATGGTCAATCTGCCTAGGTGGGGGTATACCAAGCAAGTCTTCTCGAAATACATCGGCATATTCTTTCAAGAGATTTCCTACGTAATCTGGAAAATCTTCATCATTACCTTCCTCGTGCAAATTGTTCACATACACTACAAATGTTTTATAGCCATCACGTATACCTCTAATTATCTGCATAAGAGAAATAAGAGTAGGTTTAGGATTAAATACATCACCTAAAATATGAATCGATTCATCATCTAGCTTTAAAGTGATCGTTCTTTGTTCACAATTAATTGTCGTAGAATTTTTAACTAACCAATCCATGCGTATGATTACATCACTCTGTTTCATCTCCATTACATGGAAGCTACCAGAAAAGCATCTATTAGAAAGAGTAAAGTCAAGGTTTTCAACATATCCTTTCATGAAGTGTAATCGTCCATTGGCCGTCTCAATAGGTTTGGTTATCTGCATATTTAGGGCTTTCGCTAGATTCTGTACCAATTTGAAAGATAGAAAACAATGGGTACTACGTGAATCGATAAAAAATCTGGTTTTATGCATAGAAATCATACCCAGAATCGTGATTACAAAAGCCTTTGGGAAAGAACTAACCACCATGCAACGTAAAGTAGAGTCAGGGCACTTACCTCCATCATCTGCTTCCTCAATAATTGTACCCTTCTCGATGATGTTTATCACTTTTGATTGTGCGGTTCGAAAGACTGCCTTGTTCGGGCACTCATATGTCTGATGCCCTTGCTCCCCGCAATGAAAACGCAGACCTAGTCTTTTTGCCCCTTAATAAGATTAGGGTCTTGTTGCCACTCGATTGGTTGACGCCTCCTTTGATTTTCCACTTGAGCAGGGTTCTTACCTTTGTTACTAGAAGATGGAGTTTTCTTTGAAGTGTTCATGTTCATTACAATAGGTCTTTGTGGCCTATGTCCCGTTGCAATGAATCTGCTTCTATTTTCCTTCTGCAAATTGAACTTCTCCATCTTCTCAAATTTCTTGGCCATCACAATAGCATCAAGAAAATCAATGCATGCAGAACCCTTGACTTCATAGCGAAGTTCCTCACGAAACCCTTCAATAAATTTACTCTTTAGAGCATTACCACTAACCTGTAATGCATATTTATGAAGACGTCGAAACTTCTCTTTGTACTCATCAATAGATAAGCTATGCTTATCACTTTGGTATTGTTAGAAATTGTAGAACTCCATCTTCTTCTCCATATGGTAGTGCGGAGAACAATAGCGTTTTTTAGCATGTTCTCTAAGTTTCTTCCATAGAACTGGACCAGAATGCGTTCGAGTCTGCATATATGAATTCCACCATAGCTTCCCGATCCCACGCAGGTGTAGGATCCCAACTTTTACCTTGGACTCTTCACTAAATTGTCGAAGATCAAAGAAATCCTCTAGTTCTTCAATCCATGCCTCAAGATCTTCACCACTCTTCTTCTCGCCATCAAAATCATTCAACTTTGCCTTCTTGAAGACCTGGGTAAGGGCAAACTCACCTCGTTCCATATCTTCATAATTGCGTTTTTGTTTTCCGCGAGGTAGACTAGATGTTGCGGCACGTTCATCTACTTCATCGTTCAGCTCCACAAACAAATTTGTTGCTCGTTGTCGTCGAGATTTTCTCTCCTCTCTCACTTGTGAAGGCCTACAAAAAACATATTTGGCGAAGGTAGCTAGAATTCCCCGAGAAGTCCAGGATGCATCAAGGATGTCAAAGGAAGGTCACATACAAATTTTCAAAGAAATCAAGAAAGTCCCTGGTAGCGGTCAAAGCTGGTCAAAGCTGGTCAAAGTTGGGAAATTAGGGCAAAAATTTCATTGTCACCAAATTAGATGAAAATCCATATACTTGTAAAGATTGTCAAAGGCAGTCTATAGCCCAAATTTCAGCAGCAAATGGATTTTGTAGCACATTGATATGCTATGTTCATTTTGTAAAAATGTAATTTTTCTAGTTTGACCCTACAAATTCTTGTATAGAAAATTATGTTAGCCATATGGTTTGGCATGTATAAAGATCATATGTGGCTACATATTTCTACAAATTTTCAAGGCTATTAGAGCTTCCTAGACACCTTAATGCCACCTTGCAAGCTTCCAAATGTAGTCAAACTTGTACAAGTTAGATTCAGATGGGAGTTTTTTCTGCATATTCCTGAAGGAGATCTTTGGAAACATAGTCCTACAATGTTTCATCTTCATCAAAGACTTTTTGGAGGGTCAAAGAGAACAAAGTCCAGTTTTCAAGGTCACCGCAGTTTTCTAGAATAAGAAAATTGAAGGCTTGAATGTCTGCCACATGTCAAAATATGATTGAACCATGTCGTACGGTCAAGATGAGCTCATATTCAAGGGTGGAGATGCACTAAAGCATAAAGGAAGGAGGATCCACGAATTTTTTCCATAAAAGAAGACTTTTTTGACACTTAAAGATCAATAATGCAAAGTTTCTCAAAAAATAGTGGCTTATCTTATCTGAATTGATGTCAGCACTGATCCGACGGTCCAGATCATCCCCAGATCCAATGGTGGAGAATGAGGGCGCCTAAATTTCACTCCTTTACACTAGATTTGATAGAAAGAACAATTCCAAGCCATTGATTTGATTAATCAAATGGTTGTAATCAAAAGTAGTGATCCTAGAGTTGAGAGTTGATTTCTCTAGATCCAAGGGCCCATATTCATTCAAAAAACTATATAAACCCCCCTCCAAACTCCTAGAGCATCATTGTTAGGCATCCATAGGGCTCATGCTAGCTTACGGTTTCCTTGAGACGATCACCCTCAGTTGAGCGAGTGAGGATCCAAGGTGAGCTAGTATGAGTATAGAACCTAGTTTCAAATTTAAGTTAGAACTCCAATCTAGGATAGGCTCTTGAAACCAGCATCTCTATCTTGACTCACCCTCGGTGGAGCGTGTGAGTGAGTTAGAGCTGATTTTAATGAGTCTTAGACTTCTTTAGTTAGACGTTACGAGCCTAGACAGACATAGGGTCACTGGAGTGGAACTCACCTTCTTACGTGTGACATTCGATTGAACTGTCATGGTTTGAGGGTCGGAACCACCTTTGATCAGTAGAATGCTTAGCATGACGTACCACGACGATATTTTACATGTAACTTAATTCAAATCCTTTTAATTCATGTCACTTGTCACTTGTCTCTTGTCTCCTCTCTTAGTCTCTTAAGTATTTTTACATGTCTTCTATTTCTTCTATGTGTGAGAAGGCTCCGAAGTATTGCGTTGAACCAGTGAGGATGTTTCTTTGAGCTTGTGAGTAAACTCTATCATCATAATTCACTTGCATGCATATAATCCATACATACCCATACATATTGATTAGTTTCTGAAAGTGTATAAGAAGCTCCAATATTGGACCATTCTTCCTTTCGAAACTGGTTTATGTGTAAGGGTTCCATCTATTCTCGTCATGCATACATATCATCCAAAGAAGACTATGCATATGGATTGGAATTAGGAAGTGTTTAAGAAGCTCCTTCAATGGACCATTCTTCCTTCCAAATTTCATTCGTATGTATGGTTCTCTTTCATTCTTATCATTCATGTTCATAAATCTAACTTGCACTCCTACATTCCTATTCCCATAATCATTTCAACATCTCTCTCTTCTCCATACTCAACATTAATTTCACTTTCATGTCCTTAAACCTTCCAACATTCATTAGCTTCATACACCCTGTGTGTGCCATGACCGGACCCGATCCACCCGGATTGCGATCACCTCCACATTTGAACCCGACGTGAAACGCTTCGTGGCATTTGCTTCTGAACTTTTTGAGAGGTTGTGATCCATATCCTTTGTTTCATATTTTTCATCCTCATCAGATCATCATCATCAGTCTTGAGTGTTGCACTGGATTTCTCACAGTATTGTGCACATCTTCGTCGTGAAGTAAACACATTTGTGAGAGATCTAGAGCATCGT
Source organism: Ceratopteris richardii (assembly GCA_020310875.1). Classification (NCBI taxonomy): domain Eukaryota; kingdom Viridiplantae; phylum Streptophyta; class Polypodiopsida; order Polypodiales; family Pteridaceae; genus Ceratopteris; species Ceratopteris richardii. The sequence continues at coordinate 32,363,582 of CM035419.1, read as the reverse complement.
GCATCACTTGCTTATTCATATAAGATGGAGGAAGGATTCAAATCCCTTATTGTTGAGAAACAAGGCCAAAGAATAGTCTCTTCTATGTTGAGAGAGAAGGGAAAATTCAATGGCATCAACATCACAAGCTACTTAGATTTGTTTGAAGAGCAAGCTATGATTTTTGGTCTTCCTGAAGATCTTTTGATATCATTCTTTGAACGAATTGTTGATAGCTCTATCATAAACCGTGTCACTCAATATGATAGTCTTCCTTGGAGTGATTTTAGAAAGGAGATGCTCAAAGAAATCTATCTTGAAGATTATAGCCAACATAATCGAGATGGATTCTTACGATGGGTCAATTCTCCAAAGCCTAGTAGCTCTATTACTCACTTACAAAATGAGTATATTAGACGCTATGAACAACTTCCTGATGAGGATAAGATAACTTTTGAACCTGATCTTGTGATCAATTTTCTTAAGCTTCTTCATCCTGAAACTCGTAGGGAAGTTGAACGGCGATTAGAAGAACCAGATAAGCGCTATGGTCTTACTGACAATTGGCAAAAAGTGCGTAAAGTAGTAGAGGCTGTAGCCCATAGACATCAAAGACAATCCATGCTTTATGAGCAAACTAGTCTTCCTCAAGCTAGCCTTCCACAAACTAAGGAGCAAGTTAGAGAACAATCCCATGCTATGCTTTTTGACTCTACTCCTATTCCTCAAATGATGGAGCCTAATCAAGGTTTTAAAGTAGAGGCAAATAAAAGTATAGTTGAACAATCTCAAGTGGATATTCTCACTAAGCAAATGGAAAGTCTTATTGCTACACAATCCAATTTGGCCAAGACTATAGATGCTTTACAATCTAATTACACCAAAACTTTCCAAAATCAAATGAACCCAATGACTTTTCAAGAGCCTAATCAACATGTTATAGCTACCAATCAAAATCCACAAGTAGCTCCTACTCAAGCATATCAAGTTCCTCCAATGCATAATCCTTCAATGCAAAATCCTCATCCTCATGTGCAAAATCCTCAAATGTATCAAAAACTGTATCCTCAAGCTTCTCTAATGGCTTTTCAAAATCCTCAAAATCAAAATTTTCAAAATCATCAACCGTATAATATGGAAGCTCCTCTTGCACCTCAAGTACCACATGTTGCTCCCCAAGCTCCTCAAATACATCAATTGCATTTTCAAAATCCTAATTATCCTGTTCAAGCAATACGTTATCAACAAAATCCTCAATTTCAAAATTTCCCACCACAAGTTAATCAAAATCCTCAAAATCAAAATGGTTTTGTGCGTGGCCCTCGTAGGTGTCCTTGGTGTGATTCGTTAGAGCACTTTTTAAGAGATTGTGAATTATTGAAGGCTGTTAAGGAGCAACGACTAGTAATGAACATAGACAAGAAAATCTGTGACTATCAATCTAGGCTACCTTTGCAAGGAAATTATGGTAAGGGAGGAATGAAAAAACATTATGAAAATATAACCATAATGGACGTAGGAACTAGAGGAGTGAAACTAGAAGCTCTTGATGAACAACAAGTAGAATCAAGTAAACCTACAAAGGAAGGTGATTTTTCCATAGAGGCTTTAGTAAGAGCACGGGATGAGATTAGGAGAATAACGGCTTGGGAGTCACCGATAGAAGATCAATCTCTTATTTCTCACATATCCAATGTAGAAGAAAAACAAAAAAGAGATGAAGCTAAGCCTAGTGAAAGAAGAGTGACTCGAAAACAAACCTCAGAGGGAATAGAAACAATCATAGAACAAGAGGAGAAACAAAAAGGGAAGAAGACAAAGCAAAGAAAAACAGAACCAAAGCCTTTAGATAAACAAGAACAATCAAAACAAATAGAAGACCAAACACGAGAACATGAACAAAAACAAAATCCTGAGCAAAAACAAAAGAAACCAAAGAGAAAACCTAAAGCCATCTTGATTTCAGAAATTGAGAGAAAAATAGATCCTATGGAAATTTTAGATGACATTTTGCTTAAGAGTCAAGTGACTATGTCTTTAGAACAAGTTTTCTCTATTGCAAAGCCTGTTTTTAAAGATAACTTTATCGGCCTAATTAAAAGGAAGAGGTTTCCGCTTAATCTAGATACTGAGATGCAAGATTCTCTAGATCAAGATCAAGCTATGAATGAAGCCTTAAACTTTGATGAATCTGATGAAGAGGACTTTGATGATGATGAAGTAAATGTTAATAAAAATTTCTTAGGACCTATTCAACCTGACCATGAAAATCATGAAAACAATCTTGAAAGTCACTTTAAAAGAACATTTTGGTCCAGAGGTACATCAGAGATGCATGTTAAAATAGGAAATGATAAGAACACTATCACTGTAAATGCATTAGTAGATTCCGGCTCTGAAATCAATGTGATTTCAAGAGAAGTCTATGATAAGTTTCGATGGCCCATAGATAAAGATTGTGGATGGCGTATGAGAACTGCAGATAATGGTGTAGGTACCCTGTATGGAGCTTGTGCTAGTGTGCCCATATCCATAGGAGGAATCACAGAAGAGTTTCACTTTTTTATTCAAGATAATTGCTCCTATGAAGTTCTCTTAGGTCAACCCTTTATTTGTGAGAGTCGTATGGAAACTAAAGCCATGGATGATGGGTCTACCTATGCTAGATTTAAGTCTAAGGATGGAATGCAATCACTTCAAGTCATGATAGTAGGAGTGAATCATCCTAGGAATCGATTGTCAATTAGAAAGAAACCTATTGTTACTCAGGGTCATGAGCATGCTTGTAGTGATTGTGCACCTCGATTCATGTTTGGAGCTACATATGATCAAAATTTCGGATAGAATCCATTGTTGAGCGGGACAACAGTGGATATTGGTTTGACATCTCGCATCCAACCAACATGTACAATAGTTTGTCACTTTGTTTTCCACATTCTAGATTAGATTTTCTTCATAAGAGTCAATTGTCCAAGTCTTTTATCCAAAAAACCCAAAAAAATCATAAAAACAACAAAATCATGGAACATGATGAGAACATTGAGCATGTGATTGAAACATCTCATTGTTTCTCTACTCTTGAGGAGTTAGAGTTATGTCTTCAACAAAATTCTAATTCCCATATTATTCTTCTTTCTTCCCTTGATGAGTATGCTCTAATCCAAGAGTATGCTCTCAATGTTGACAAGTGCTCAAAATTTAACCAAACACATGATGCCTTAGTTGAAATAAAGTACAAAACTGCAGACAAAAAAATCAAACCCATAGCTCAACCATTACCTCAAGGAAGTAATGAAAAAATTATTGATGTGAAAAATGATCCAATTCTTCGGGATAAGAAAAACATAGGACATACATTCACGGATGAGACAATCAAACAGGTGAAAATTGGTAGAGATGATGACTTTCTTTTGCCAGCAGAGAGAGATAAATTTGAGAGAGTCCTACGTAGCCATGGAAAAGCCTTTACTATGTATCCTCATGAGATTGGTTGTGTAGATCCTAAGCTAGTTGCACCCATGATAATCTTTACTATTCCACATATTCCATGGAATCTTCCTCCTATACCTGTTCCAAAGGCTCACTTACCTGAGCTAATGAAACTACTTAAGGAGAAGATAAACATGAGAATTTTAGAGCCATCTTTTGCACCTTACTCAAACAGATGGTTCACTGTGCCTAAAAAGAATGGGAAACTACGTTTTATTCAAGATCTCCAACCCGTCAATAAAGTCACCATAAGGAATGTAGGAACAGGACCCATTGTAGATGAGTTTGCTGAATCATTTTCAGGACATTCTATCTATTCAATGGGTGATTTATATTCTGGATATGACCAATTCCAGTTAGCAATTGACAGTCGTGACATAACCACAATGAAAACTCCTTTAGGCTTAGTGCGAATGTGTACTTTACCTCAAGGAGCGACTAATTCTGTGGCTCATATGATGAGTGCTATGAATATGGTCTTACATGACTTTATCCCTCATATAGCTATGCCATTCATTGATGATATTCCAATTAAAGGGAGTGAGGAACATGTAAAGGACATTACTTTAGATTCATCTGGATGTCGTAAATTTGTTCTTGACCATATCTCTGATTGTGAAAGAATATTTCAACGATTTGAAGAGGTAGGTCTCACATTTTCCATAGAGAAATCTGTTTTTGGTGTCAACGAGGTGCTTATTGTTGGACATTTATGTGGCCATTATGGTCGAAAGCCATACCCACAAAAAGTTGATGCCATTAGCAAGATTTCTGAAACATGTAACAACGTGAGTGAGGTACGTAGATTTCTTGGTGCTTGTATCTTTTATGTTATTTGGATCCCACGCTTTGCTCATGTTGCTGATTGTCTTTATGACTTGTTGAGGAAGAAACGAAAATTTATTTGGACTGACAAACACACTCAAGCTATGCGTAAATTGAAGAAATTATTGCTTGAACCTCCCATCCTTAAGCGTGTAGACTATTCTGCTAACAAACCTATTATATTGACTGTTGATACTAGTCCTATTGGTATAGGTTGGGTCATAAGTCAAGACGATAGTGAAGGGAATAGATATGCAATTAGGTTTGGTGCCAAAATTCTACATGAAACACAACGAAAATATCCACAGATCAAACGAGAACTATGGGGTATGGTAACAGCTTTGAAAATAGATAAAGAATATTTCATTGGTGCAAATATCAAAGTTGAGACTGATTGTTTGCCTCTCATTGGAATGATAACCAATTGTTCATCTCGTGATATAGCCATGCTTAGATGGATCTCATATATTAAGTTCATAAATCCTGAATTAGTTCATATTTCAGGTAAGTCAAACTCAGTTGCTGATATGTTATCGAGAGCTAGATTTGATGATGATCTTGAAAGTGATCTAATAAAGAATGTGAATTTAGTTGACTATGTTCCACATATATATGAGTATGAGCAATTTCATGAGTTTGAGTACGAAAATGAATGGAGAGACATAGGAAAGTATCTTAGTACACTACAACCATTACCTAACTGGACTACGAATAGATTCCGTAACATTAGGAAACGAGCTTATAACTTTTTCCTATGTAATGGTTATCTTTGGAGACATGCTAAGGGTAAGGTTAAGAATCCACAACGAGTCCTAGGAAAACGAGGTCTTCAATTGCAAGTAATGAAGGAAATGCATGAGACATTATGGGCAGGTCATAAAGGATTTTTTGGAACATATGAAAAAATTAGAAGTACCTATTATTGGCCTAGGATGTATGTTGACATTAGTAGCTATGTTTCTACATGTTCTACTTGTCAACTTCATTCATCAGTCAAACATAGAGATCCGTTGCATCCTACTTATCCACCTTGTATTCACTACAAGTGGGTAGTAGATCTTGTAACTATGCCTAAAGGTATTGACAAAATGCGTTACATTGTACTTGCAAGAGAAGACTTAACTAATCATGTAGAGGGACGTGCACTACGATCTAAGACCACTTCCAATGTTTGCAAATTCTTGCTTGAAGATGTCATAAGTCGCTTTGGGTACATAGAGAAAGTAGTTGCCGATCGTGGAGAGTTAAATGCGAGAGAAGCTAAAGAGTTCTTTGAGCGTCACGGTATTCGTTTGTCTCTCACCACTGCATATAATCCAGAGGCCAATGGTAAAATAGAGAGAGGGCATCCACCTATTGTGAAAGCCATATCTAAAGCATGTAATGGTGACATCAAACAATGGCCTAAATTCTTACCTTTTGCACTTTGGGCAGATAGAATGACATGCACACGTACTACTGGATATATGCCTTCTGAACTCATGTACTGTCAAAAACCATTGTTTCCAATTCAGTCTCATATTTCTTCATGGTCAAATTTTCCTTGGTCTGAAAACATGTCTACTGATGATTTTTTGAGTTTGAGTATTAAACAGTTAGAACAAGGTAGATAAAGACTTGATGATGCTGTTGAAAAATTAAGAGAATCTAGAATGAAGAACAAGCATTATTTTGATAAAACTCATCGATTGCGTCCTAAGCCAATTGAAGTAGGAGATTGGGTGCTCATTTATGATAGTACATTCGACTCTCAATATGATGCACGCAAAAAGCTCACTCAACGGTGGTTTGGGCCATACATAGTATCAAAAGTCAACAACAATGGTACGTATGCTCTTTGTGAATTAAATGGTGTTGCACTAAAAGCTTTCATTGCAGGTAAAAGGATAAAGTTATTCAAGAAGCGTGATAATGACGAGTACATTTTGGATGAGGACATTGAAGAAGATGATAACAATGAGGCCGATTCATAAACAGGAGTATCCATGTTATTATTAAAAAAAAAAAAAAAAAAACATCATTAATTTTTCAAGTTCATGTTGCTTTGTTTTTTTTCAAGTTCATTCTATTTTTTTTCCATGCTTGTTTCATGCATGTTTTTTTCAGTCTTTGCATCACATTGCATATCCACATCACTTGAGTCAAAAAAGGGCAAATGATGATTTCTCTACTTGTGTAAAATTGTATCTTAAGTAGTAACTTATCTACTAAGAAATTGATTATAATCTAGGATTGTGGAAAGATAGGGCATGTAGATTTGGAGGTTTATTTTGGTGACATGACTTTCATATATAAACATGCATATGTATCCAGTATCGAAAGCATAATTGTTGAAATCCTAGCTCCTGCTATTGCATGTTTCTACATCCTTAGTCCATTTCACAGCACTTGTATCAGAGTTTAAACGACTGTTCTCCGTCATCAAAATTGGTTGTACCTTGTATCGGGGTTTAATTTTTCCTTGTCAAAAAAAAAAAAAAAAAACTACATGTTACCAAGAAGTTTACACTTTCTTCCACCCCAAAAAAGTGATCGTAACCATAAAGTTGCCGAATCATCATCATCATCGAAAAAAAAAAGAGCAAGCCAAAGGAGGATAAAGAGGCATAGTAGAATAAATCACGGGCTATATAAGCAGATTTATGCATTAGTGGAGTTTAGTTAGATTTCCTTGCATGTTATTAGAGAAAGAGCATATTCATATTTATGTAGGAAAGGAGTTGATCTAAAATAAGCTAAAGATGAAAGATGTCTCTTGAAAATCCTAAATCTTTGTTTATAATCATATTTAAGGTAGATTGCTTTATGAAAAAGGTACAAAATTTTCTTCAAGATGAGAGGAACTGATGCTTAAAACGACTCAATACATCCACTTCCTCCTGTTTCAATTCTTTCTTTCATGCAAATTTTGCTTCATGTCACGTTACCTACTGATTCATGCATATAATCAATTTTCCTTCCATGTTTCTTATGTTGCCTATAAAAGAATTTGATGCTTGGAACATTTTGTTTTTCATAGATGCTAGAGTGGCGCTTCCGGAGGAATCGCAGGTTTAGTGGGGGCGAATGTCGTCGAGATTTTCTCTCCTCTCTCACTTGTGAAGGCCTACAAAAAACATATTTGGCGAAGGTAGCCAGAATTCCCCGAGAAGTCCAGGATGCATCAAGGATGTCAAAGGAAGGTCACATACAAAGTTTCAAAGAAATCAAGAAAGTCCATGGTAGCGGTCAAAGCTGGTCAAACCTGGTCAAAGTTGAGAAATTAGGGCAAAAATTTCATTGTCACCAAATTAGATGAAAATCCATATACTTGTAAAGATTGTCAAAGGCAGTCTATAGCCCAAATTTCAGCAGAAAATGGATTTTGTAGCACATTGATATGCTATGTTCATTTTGTAAAAATGTAATTTTTCTAGTTTGACCCTACAAATTCTTGTATAGAAAATTATGTTAGCCATATGGTTTGGCATGTATAAAGATCATATGTGGCTACATATTTGTACAAATTTTCAAGGCTATCAGAGCTTCCTAGACACCTTAATGCCACCTTGCAAGCTTCCAAATGTAGTCAAACTTGTACAAGTTAGATTCAGATGGGAGTTTTTTCTGCATATTCCTGAAGGAGATCTTTGGAAACATAGTCCTACAATGTTTCATCTTCATCAAAGACTTTTTGGAGGGTCAAAGAGCACAAAGTCCAGTTTTCAAGGTCACCGCAGTTTTCTAGAATAAGAAAATTGAAGGCTTGAATGTCTGCCACATGTCAAAATATGATTGAACCATGTTGTACGGTCAAGATGAGCTCATATTCAAGGGTGGAGATGCACTAAAGCATAAAGGAAGAAGGATCCACGAATTTTTTCCATAAAAGAAGACTTTTTTGACACTTAAAGATCAATAATGCAAAGTTTCTCCAAAAATAGTGGCTTATCTTATCTGAATTGATGTCAGCACTGATCCGACGGTCTAGATCATCCCCAGATCCAATGGTGGAGAATGAGGGCGCCTAAATTTCACTCCTTTACACTAGATTTGATAGAAAGAACAATTCCAAGCCATTGATTTGATTAATCAAATGGTTGTAATCAAAAGTAGTGATCCTAGAGTTGAGAGTTGATTTCTCTAGATCCAAGGGCCCAAATTCATTCAAAAAACTATATAAACCCCCCTCCAAACTCCTAGAGCATCATTGTTAGGCATCCATAGGGCTCATGCTAGCTTACGGTTTCCTTGAGACGATCACCCTCAGTTGAGCGAGTGAGGATCCAAGGTGAGCTAGTATGAGTATAGAACCTAGTTTCAAATTTAAGTTAGAACTCCAATCTAGGATAGGCTCTTGAAACCAGCATCTCTATCTTGACTCACCCTCGGTGGAGCGTGTGAGTGAGTTAGAGCTGATTTTAATGAGTCTTAGACTTCTTTAGTTAGACGTTACGAGCCTAGACAGACATAGGGTCACTGGAGTGGAACTCACCTTCTTACGTGTGACATTCGGTTGAACTGTCATGGTTTGAGGGTCGGAACCACCTTTGATCAGTAGAATGCTTAGCATGACGTACCACGACGATATTTTACATGTAACTTAATTCAAATCCTTTTAATTCATGTCACTTGTCACTTGTCTCTTGTCTCCTCTCTTAGTCTCTTAAGTATTTTTACATGTCTTCTATTTCTTCTATGTGTGAGAAGGCTCCGCAGTATTGCGTTGAACCAGTGAGGATGTTTCTTTGAGCTTGTGAGTAAACTCTATCATCATAATTCACTTGCATGCATATAATCCATACATACCCATACATATTGATTAGTTTCTGAAAGTGTATAAGAAGCTCCAATATTGGACCATTCTTCCTTTCGAAACTGGTTTATGTGTAAGGGTTCCATCTATTCTCGTCATGCATACATATCATCCAAAGAAGACTATGCATATGGATTGGAATTAGGAAGTGTTTAAGAAGCTCCTTCAATGGACCATTCTTCCTTCCAAATTTCATTCGTATGTATGGTTCTCTTTCATTCTTATCATTCATGTTCATAAATCTAACTTGCACTCCTACATTCCTATTCCCATAATCATTTCAACATCTCTCTCTTCTCCATACTCAACATTAAATTCACTTTCATGTCCTTAAACCTTCCAACATTCATTAGCTTCATACACCCTGTGTGTGCCACGACCGGACCCGATCCACCCGAATTGCGATCACCTCCACATCGTTCTTTGCGCAATTCACCAAGAAGCTTCTGAATAAGCTCCTCTTGTTCACGAATCTTTTGTGTTAGACCTTCCATCGTTCCTGAGGATTTATTCTTCTCTGATACCACTTGTACCAGTTTCCTCAATCACAATCTATCCCCAATCACAATCTTTCGATCACTCAAAGATAATAGTGGAGAGAAGAACGCAGAGATGCACAAGGTAAAAGAAAATCTGATGCGGAAGAGTAGAAACAAATATGATGCAGAGAATGAAGAATTCTGATATTATAGATGGGAATCAATGGTTACAATAGCTTTGCACAATAGCTTCTTGACGAACCCTCTACCTCCTGACCACCCCCGAGCTATCACAATCGCATTCACACTCGCACTCTCAATTACACTCTCACTCTCACGCTCACTCTCAATCACACTCTCAATCACAAGGTAGTTCTCAGATTTCTATGTGTCCTTCGTGTTGATGCGCAAGTCTCCCTTGATCGCAGCCATTCCCCAAAGAAGTGTGCGATCCACCAAATTTAGAAAAAGTCCAGTTTCTCCAAAACTTTCACAAAAAGCATGCGATCGTAGTTTAATTTCTTTCTTTTGCAAACCTGTCAAAAATAGGAGAAAAACACCAAAAAAGACATATCCAAAAATATCCATAATTAGACATAGTGACACGTGAGCATGAGAATCACAGATTCGAATAGAATTAGATAAGCCCTCGTTGTTTTTTTAATGCTGGAAAAAACGGCACTTTTGAAAGCCTTGTTACTCAAAAACGTTGACAAATTAGCTTAAGCTTGTGAGGGACACTTTTATTCAATTTTGCGATTTGCACAATAGTGTTAGAGATGTTCGAGGTCAAAATCCACCTCCAAATGCGACTGTTGAGCCCTGCAAGTTTCAAAATTCTAGAGAGAGAGTAAAATCAAGGCATTTTCTTACAGTGAACTAAATGTAGGACCCTTTCTCTCATACAAAGTTTTTCTTAATTCTTTCATCTTCACCTTCACAATTTGACTAGAAAACATGATGCAAATAAGGTCTAGAGAGAGAGAATGAAACTTATCAACCCCAAATTTTTCCTATATGCATAAAATGCCCTAATTATTCATTCTAAGCGTTATCCCCACGATGAAATTCAAAAACTTCAAAATGAATTATTTCACTAGAAAAGAGGCTTATTACAATTCTTCCCCCCTTTAAGAACTTTGTCCTCTGAGTTGGAAAGAAGGATAATGTGTTAGAAAATCATCTAGATTCACCCAACTCGAATCTTCTAGTGGGTATGAATGCCATTTTACCAAAACTTCCACTATATATCTATTCTTAAGAAATCTTTCCTTCCTATCTAATATTATTTCCGCTTGAAGCTCAAAAGAGCCATCATCTTTCAGCTTATAAATATCCTGCACCACATGAGCAACATTAGATACACATCTTTTTAATCAGCCAACATGAAATACAGGATGCACATTTAAATGTTTAGGTAATTCCAAAAAATAAGCAAGAGATCCAATCTTTTTCAAAACTTTAAAAGGACCTGGATATCAAGGAGAACGTCTATGATCCTTCCCTAGCAACAACTTAGATCGGTGAGGATTAACTTTAAGATATACCATATCATCATCTTGGAATTCAAGTGATCTTCTCTTTAAATCATAGAACTTGTTTTCTCTTTTCTAAGCTTCTTTTATGTGTTTCTTAATTTTTCCAAGTACTTCATCCATCTTATCAAGCATTTCTTTGGATACTTCTACTTTATTTGGAAAACCCAAAAACAAAGGTGGAGTCAAACAATTATAACCATACATAGCTTCAAACGGAGACATATTTATCGATGCATGCCATGCACTATTGTATGCAAACTCAACCAAGGGTAAATATTTACTCCAATTATCCTGCTTTTGATTCACATACATATGCAACATATCTTCAACTACCCTGTTAACCCTCTTCGTTCCCCCATCAGTTTGTGGATGGAAAGCTGTACTCATACAAAGTTGAGTTCCAATCGATTCAAATGTTGCTATCTAGAAGTTTGACGTAAATCTAGAATCTCTATCAGAAATTATGCTTTTGGGCATTCCATGCAATCAAAATATTTCTTTTACAAAGATTCTTGCAAAATTTAATGCAGTATCACTCTTTCTCATAGGAAAGAAGTGTGCCATCTTGGTAAGTCAATCCACTAGAACAAATATGGTATCATGCTTACTTCTGGTCATAGGTAGCTTAGTGATAAAGTCCATAGAAGTGGACTCCCACTTCTGATTTCGAACGTCCAAAGGTTGAAGCATTCTAGGAATCCTCTTAAACTTTGATTTCACTTGTTGGCACTTCAAACATTCACTTAGATATTTTCTAATATCCCACTTCATACATGGCCAAAAGTAATAATACTTTGTTTTAACATAAGTCCTTGAATAACCTAGATGTGCACAAAATGGTGCATCATGATAATCATGCAATATTTTTACTTTTAATGGAGATTTGGAAGATATGCATAGGCGATTGTCACAATACAATGTTCCATTCTGCAAATAAAATTTTTCCTCATACATCGATCCCGTGTTTGCATTCAAAGAACTCAAAATAGGTGCAAAAAATGATCCTGTTTTATCTCTTCTTGAATTTGATTTAGAAAATCAGAATTTATTAAAGAAACAAGATTACACAAAGGTCTTCGACTCAATGCATTAGCAACCTTATTTTCCTTACCAGCCAGATACTTAATGTCAAAATCATACTCACTTAATAATTCAATCCAATACTTCTACCTATTGTTAAGCAATGGTTGTGTGAAGATTCATTTTAGATTCTGATGATCTATTTTCAATTCAAACTTAACCCCTAACAATAGATGTCTCCAATGCTTAAGTGCATGCACAACAACAAGCATTTCTAAATCATGGGTAGGATAGTTAAGTTCATATTTCTTAGTTTTCTCGACTTATATGCGACCACCCTGCCATCCTATGAAAGAACACATCTTATCTAACTACCACTTGCATCACATGCAACCACAAAAGACTTTCCCAATTTTGGTATTTTCAAAACACAATTCTCAATGACTTTTTGTTTCAATGTTTCAAATGATTTTTGACAGGCATCACTCCACGCAAATCCTAGATTCTTTTTAGTCAATTCTATGAGGGAAGTAGCTATCTTAGAGAAATCCTTAATATGTGCTCTATCATATTGTGCCAACCCAAGAAAACTTCTAACATCCGTTACGGTCTTAGGAATCGGCCAATCAACTATTGCTTTTACTTTATCCTCATCTATAAGGATTCCTTCTTTTGGTATTACTCTTCCTAGATTTTATCCTTAGCAAACAAACACTTACTCTTTTTCCCATACAATTTGTCTTCTCTAAGAGTTTGTAAAGGCTTCTTTAGATGTACCGCATGCTCATAATCATCTTTAAAGTATACAAATGTATCATCAAGGAATACTAAGATGAATTCATCTAGGTAATCGTGAAAAATATTATTCATCAAGCACCTAAATGTGGCAGGAGCATTTGTTAATCCAAAAGGTAGAACCATAAACTCATAGTGATCATATCATGTTCGAAAAGCCGTCTTAGGAATATCCTCTATTTTGATCCTAATTTGGTGATATCTAGATCTTAAGTTAATCTTAGTGAATACAGTCACTTAATGGACCTATTAAGTCATCTATGTGAGGGAGTGGATACTTATTCTTAAGTTTTCTTTTATTCAACCCCCTATAGTCAATGCATAATCTATAAGAGCCGTCTTTCTTCTTCTTAAATAAAACAGGTGCACCCCAAGGTGAGACACTCGGTCTTATTAAGCCTTTCTTTAAAAGATCATCTAATTGAATCTTAAGCTCCTTTAATTCACCAATGTTAGATCTATAGGGTGATCTAGAATATGATTCACTCCCTGGATATAGGTCAATGGCATTGTCGGAAAGATTTCAACCTTTCCGTTGATGACCAGAGAAAATGAAAACAACTTTATTGGTGACCTCAAACCTTTTATATCATTGTTGATCAGTTGTTTTGGATTGATGTAACTACTTTTGAAGTGTTTTACAGGTACAAGAAATGACGAAGAACATATGTTCATACTAGTTTTTCGCCTAATTTCACATTTAGTGAGTGTTTTATATTTATACATTCAAGAATTATGGGTATTCAATCCTAGGGTTTCTTGAATTCATGTGTTGTTTATGAAAATGGGTTACTGTTAGGGTTTATGTCAATGTCAATGAGTTAAGATAGGGTTCAAAAGGATTTTAATGGGTTATCAGGGATTACCAAAGGGTTTCAAGTAAGTTTTCAAGGGTTTTATTGAAATTTAAGGGTTAGAGTAACATGTATTTAATTAAATTAATGTTTAAAATGAATATTTATGTATTAAAAATTAAAATATGAATTAAAGTAATTAATTTACTCATGTGTGCATTTAAATATTAAGGTTCTAAAATATTAATTTCTTTACCTAAGCCTAATTTAAATGCATTATTAAATTAAGAAAATTAGGATAATTAAATTAAAATGAAAATGAAGTGGATAATTAATGAGTGGTGTATGTGAGTGGTATTTAAAGAGTGGTGTGAGTTAAGTGTGTAACTAAAGTGGTTAAAGTGAGTAGTTAAAAGTGTGGTAATTATGTGTGCAAGATAAAAGAGTGGCCTAAATTAATTATGCATTTAAAGTGCAAAAAAGTATGTGGTTAAAAGAATGGAACAAGTGAGTTATGTGAGAAAAGTCAATTCAAAGTGTGGTGGATAAATGTGGGTTAAAGAATGGATGAGAAATAAAGTAGGAAACCAAAAGAGTGGTATAGAGAGGATTTGTGTGTGTATATATATGAGTATGTTGTGCTAGTTCTCCTAATGTTTTCTTGCAGAAACATTGAAGATTAAAGAGCAATTGAAGTGAAGTGAAGTGACACATTGAAGATCCATTTACCTTATATTTTCATTTCGTGAATTACCCATTTGTTTAGACATTTATCCTATTAGTAAACCCTTACATTTGTATTAGAGTTATTGATTTGAGCCATTAGCTTATCAATTCATTTGTTCAAGCAGATTTAGCATCAATATTATTTCCCATTGATTTCTTTGATGTGTTCTGAGTTATTCCATAAAGTCTGAGTACACTAATATTGAAAACATTGAAAAAGCAACCGAAGCCCCTAAGCATACTTAAAAGCACCCTGCGTGCAGTCACACGGTTAGGTCAACGTGATTCTTTTGGATGAACGTGAGCCTAACTTCACACCCCTTCATGACAACTTTGGTGAACCCGACATGAAACGTGACGATCGTGTGCCTAGGACTTACATTGTATGTTTCGTTTTAACTAAAATTTTTAATTTCATTTTTCTTCTTGAATGCAGGAAACTTGAAGATTGAAGTTGTGACAAAACGTGAACGGTTTGCTATCTCCTGTTTTCCCTTGGTGAGCACCTCCACGAGAAGAAGGATTTCCAACTGGTGGAGTTTCGTCGCTTCAAACCCCCATCATCAACATTCAAGAGAATCAAGACATAGTCATAGTCATTTTAGTTTCGTGTTTAAGATTGTTTTAACATTTACTTTCGAACCTCTTCAGCAAAGATATCATCAAGTAAGGTGTTTTAAGTTCTTTATTTTTTAGTTTACACACATCACTTAAAAAGAAAAGTTGTTTTCATCTACACTAAGATCTAAGCACTTTCATATTAGCATTAAAAGAGTATTTGAATCTTTCTTTTGTATTTAGGAAAGATATAATTTTTACTTAAAGCATTTAAATCTCTGCATTTTAGGAAAAGCCATTATTTTTGCATCATCAAAAAGAAAAGATTTTAAGTTTTGAAAAAGAAAGATTGTTTGCTTTATTTTCATTGCATAAAGAAGAAAGCTTTTAGCATAAAAATAGATTAAGGTTACTTTTGATTCATAGTTAATGCTTTTATTTTTTTCAAAGAAATTATTTTTTAAAGAAAATTAATATTAAACTAAAGGACTTAAATCAAAAAAAAAATATAAAAACTACTTTATTAGGTTTTTGAAATCAAAATTATTTGTAGTAAAGCCTAGGACTAGGGTAAAGCCATCCCTGGCTTTATCAACTAGTGATAGATTTAGGCAATTTAGAGAGCAATTAGATCCAGCTATTAGGGAACTTCTTCTTTATTCGAAATGTTATCAAGAACGCAAAATGGAGGAGATGTTTAGGAATATGATGATAGAAAAGCAAGGGACACGTATAGTCCAAGCTATTCTAAAAGAGAAAGGAAAATTTACTGGATTGAATATTACGGAATACCTAGATGCATTTGAGGAGCAAGCGCAAATCCAGGGATTGCCTGAAGATGTGCTAGTTAAATACTTTGGACGTGTTGTTTCTAGTTCAATTCTAGAATCTATACAAGAGCATGGTGAAGAAACATGGGAGGAATTTAGAAAGGAACTTCATAAAATGTTCTACCTCGAGGATTTTAGCCAGCACAGTCGGGAAGGATTTCTACGTTGGTTAAACACTGTTAAGAGCAATGAGTCTTTAACTCATCTTCATGGTGAGTTTATGAGACGTCTGGCTCAACTTCCTAAAGATGAGAGAAATGCTATTAATCCAGATGTAATTATATATTTTCTTAAGATGCTTAATCCTGAGGATAGGGCTAAAATTGAAAGACGAATAGAGGAGCCAGGAAAAAGGTATGGGCTAACTGATGACTAGGAGAAAGTCAAAAAAGAGATAGAGGCTGTTGCTCAAATGAAGCAAAGGCAAACGATTTTGTATGCTAAATCTGATGCTTCTCAGCCTAGAGAGATTCCTACTACAAGGCAAGTTGACATGCCAATGCCTGCTACTACGGCTACGGCTAATAATGCAGTTGCCACTAAAGCTCCCATAGAATTTCAATTGGATATTCTATGTAAACAGATGGAAACTGTTATGAACATGCACGCATCTCTTTCAAAAGAAGTTGCCAATTTGAATAAACAAGTTTATTCCATGAGCTTTAATGATCCAGGGGCTAGTAATAGTGGTACAGGGCAAGTACCACCTATTCAACCAGTTATGCCTCAGTATGTTCCACCCCAACCAGTCTTTCAACCAGCACCACAGCAAGCTCCTCAGTTTGTTGTACAGCCACCCTTTCAAAGAAATAATGAGAAAAGAGGGACTGGCGGGAAGCGCTGTGTTTGGTGTGATAGTCAAGAGCACTTGTCATTTGTTTGTGAAGAATTAAAAAGTGCTAAGGCGAATCAATTAGTTGTGGAAATAGATAGACGATTATGTGACTTTAGGTCACGTCTTCCTTTGTCCGTCAATTGGGGCAAAGGAGGAATGAAAAAGCTTTATGAAAATTTAGCAGTCTCAAATGCAACTCCCAGTACTTCGGCTACACGACTAGAACCAGTCGAGGATAGGCCTTCTTCAATGCCTAGCCAAAAACCATATTCAATAGAGGCACTGGTACGAGCTAGAGACGAAATAATGTGCAAGACCGCATGGAAATCTCTTGTAGATCAATCCTCTGTCTTTTCTCACATTGCAAATGTTGAGGAAAAACGGAGACGAGAAGATCAACAAGATGATGTAGAAGAAGGTGATAGGAGGGTAACTAGGAGGCAAACAAGAGAAGATGAAAAGAAAACTGACAAAAAAGTTCAATTTGATGAATCAAATTTATCTCAAGAACAGAAGAGGAAAATGATAAAGGAAGGAAAAAAGCCGATCGATGAAAATATTCAACCCCAAGAAGAACAGAAGAAAGTGGAAAAAGAAACCTCTAAACCTGAAAATAAAGAGGATCAAAAGCAAAATGAAGAGAAAGGGAAGAAGAAGGGTAGAAGAGCTCCACGTGCTATTATGATTTCCGAGCTCGAAAAGAAAAATGATGCTAGGGAGATTTTAAATGACATTCTTCTAAAAAGTTGAGTAACGATGTCACTTGAGAAAGTATTTTCCATAGCGAAACCGGAGTTCAAGGACAGTTTTATTCGACTTATTAGAAGAAGACGCTTTCCTTTGCCACAAGACGAAGACATGCAAGACGTGGCAGAGGAAACCTTAGCTATGAATGATGCAGTTACATTGAGTGAAAGTGACTATGAGGATGATGAAAAATTTACAACGGGTAGTGTAAATAGAAATTTTCTAGGACCCATACAACCTGATGAAGAAATGTTAAAGAGTGAAAGTAAATATAATTCTACCTTCTGGGCACGAGGCACACTAGAAGTGAAGATTAGAATTGGAGATGAGAAAGATTCTTGTTTAGCTTTGGCTCTCATTGACTCCGGGTAAGAGATAAATGTGATTTCAAAAAAGTTCTTTGACAAATTTAGATGGCCAATCGATAAAGAGCACGGCTCGAGGATGAGAACTGCTGACAATGGCTCTGGCATTTTATTAGGTGCATGTGCGAATGTGCCTATAATGATAGGTGGTGTTCGAGAAGAGTTTCATTTCTTCGTTCAAGATAATTGTTCATATGAAGTGATTCTTGGACAGCCATTTATAGCTGAAATGAGGATGGAAACAAAAGCAATGAATGACGGATCAGCGTATGCAAGAATTCGATCCAAATCTGGGATGGATTCTTTGCAAGTTATGACGATTTGCCCTAACCATACTAGAAATAGAAAGAGCTTAAGAAGAAATCACATTGACTCGATCAGTCATGTTTGTGATGATCCATTGGCTGTAAGAGAATATGGAGCGTATTATGATCAAAATTTCTGCTAGACTCCACTTTTGAGCGAGACAATAGTGGACGTTGTTTTGATGTCTCGCCTATCAATGAATATAAATTTGAAAATTATCTAATTTGTACTCCTACAACTAATTTGCATTATATTACTATAGAAAACCTTACAAAAACATTTAAAAAACAAACTGAAAAATATTTCAGACAAACCGGATTAATTTCAAGTGACGAGAAAATTGAGAGTATAATTGAATTATCAAAAAGTTCTACTTTATTAGAAGAGCTAGAAAGTGTTTCTTATGAAAATTTAGAATCAAATCTGATAATTCTTAACTATATTCAAGAGTATGAGATTATTAGTGAATTTATCCTAGAACATGAAGTTAGCATAGAAACCAAATACAAAACTGTAGAAAAGAAAATAAAGCCTGTAGCTCAACCCTTACCCAAAGATAGTCATGACATACTTCGTCAAGTATCAAATGATCCTATTCTTAGAGATCGATCTAAGATAGGTCACATATTTATTGAGGAGAGTAAGAAAAATATTAAATTCGGTGATGAATTTCTTTCTCAAATTGAAAAAGAGCAGTTTTCCAAGATGATTGTTCGTCATGGTAAAGCTTTTTCTTTATTCCCTCATGAATAGGATGTGCAGGCCCAAAGTTAGTAGCTCCGATGATTATTTTCACAGTACCGCATATTCCTTGGAATCTTCGTCCGATTCCAGTCTCAAAGGCTCATTTACCTGAGCTAATGAGATTGTTAAAGGAGAAGATTTCCATGAGAATTCTGGAACCATCCTCAGCACCGTACTCTAATAGGTGGTTCACGGTACCGAAAAAGAGTGGGAAGCTACGCTTTATTTAGGATTTGGAGCCTCTGAAGAAAGTCACTATTAGGAATGTAGGAACGGGACCCATTGTAGATGAGTTTGCTGAGGCATTTGCCGGTCACTCCATCTATTCAATGGGAGACCTATATTCATGGTATGATCAGTTTCAATTAGCAATTGAGAGTCGAGATGTGACTACGATGAGGACTCCTTTGGGGTTAGTACGCATGTGTACTTTACCACAAGGAGCAACGAATTCTGTGGCACACATGATGAATGCTATGAATCAGGTCCTACATGACTTTATCCCAAAAGTGATAATGCCTTTTATTGATGATATTCCAATAAAGGGGTGTGTGGAAAAAGAAAAGGATGAAAATTTAGATTCATCTGGTTGTAGAAAGTTTGTTTCCATCCATATTTCAGATTGTGAAAAGATATTTGAAAGATTTGAAGAGGTTGGACTAACTTTCTCCCTAGAGAAATCAACTTTTGGTGTTAATGAAGTGCTAATAGTTGGCCATTTATTTGGCCATTATGGCCGTAGACACTATCCAGCAAAAGTTGATGCCATTAGTAGGATTTCTGAGAGATGTCGCAATGTAAGTGAAGTAAGGAGATTCCTAGGTGCATGTGTTTTCTATGTCATCTGGATCCCTCACTTTGCTCATGTAGCGAATCCGCTTTATGATTTATTGAGAAAAAGGAAGAAATTCTTTTGGACTGATGAGCATTCTAGAACAATGAGGCATCTAAAGCAATTGCTTATCAATGCTCCTGTTTTGAAACGTATTGACTATACAGGAAATAAGCCTGTAATCCTAACCGTTGACACTAGTCCTATTGGTATAGGCTGGGTCATTGGGCAGGATGATGAGAAGGAACAAAGGTACGCAGTTAGATTTGGAGCGAATATTTAATGTAATAGTAGAGACCGATTGTCTTCCATTAATAGGTTTAATAGCTAATTGTTCATCTCCGGATATAGCTATGCTACGATGGATAGCCTATATCAAGTTCATTAACCCTGCTTTTGTTCATATAGCCGGTAAACATAACACTGTTGCTGATATGCTTTCAAGAGCAAAGTTCGATAATGATAGTGAAGCATTAAATAATCATATAAATTTAATAAATTATGAAACATCTACCTTTGCGTATGAAAGATTTAGAGAAAATGATTATGAAGGAGAGTGGCGAGATATAGGAAATTATCTAAGTTCGTTTCAACCTTCCCCAAGCTGGTCTTCAAATCGATTCCGGAACATGAGGAAGAAGTCTTTCAACTTCTTCTTGAAAGATGGATATCTTTGGAGACATGCTAGAGGAAAGGTTCGAAACCCTCAAAGAGTACTAGGTTTGAAGGTTTTTCAAGTGCCAGTTATGCATGAGATGCACGAAAGCCTTTGGGCTAGTCATAAAGGCATTGCAGCTACATATGAAAAGATTAGGGAAAGCTACTGGTGGCCAAGGATGTATGTAACTGTTAAAGAATTTGTGAGCACTTGTAGTACGTGCCAGTTACACTCCTCTATCAAGCATAGAGATCCCCTTCACCCGACCTATCCACCTTGTATTCATTACAAGTGGGTAGTTGACCTTGTGACCATGCCTAAAAGTAATGATGGTATGAGATATATTGTTCTTGCACGAGAGGATTTGACAAACCACGTCGAAGGTAGAGCGCTTCGTTCCAATACTAGTTATAATGTCTGCGTATTCCTTTTGGAAGAAGTTTTATCCAGATTTGAAAATATAGAAAAAGCAGTAGCGGATAGAGGCGAGTTAGATGCGAGAGAGGCGAGAGAATTCTTTGCACAACATGGAATTCGATTGTTTCTTATGACTGCCTATAACCCAGAAGCGAATGGTAAAATTGAACGAGGACATCCTTCCATAGTGAAGGCTATTTCTAAAGCTTGCCACGGAGATAGTTGTCAATGGCCCAAATATCTCCCATTTGTCTTTGGGCTGATCGCATGACGTACACGAGAACAACTGGTTTTATGCCGGCTGAACTCATGTACTGTCAGAAATCATTATTTTCCATTCATACTCAGATAATTAATTGGATGAATTTACGTTGGAAAGATAACATTTCAAGAGAGGACTTATTAGCATTTAGAATTAAGCAATTAAAACAAGGAAATGAAAATCTTAAAGAAGCAATAAAAAAAATTAAAAACATCTAGGTTGAAAAATAAATTATATTTAGATAAGAAACATAGACTAAGACTGCAACCAATAGAGAGTGGTGACTGGGTGCTTGTATATGATAGTATGTTTGATACTCAATACGATGCACGTCGAAAACTAACTAAATGTTGGTTCGGACCTTACGTTATTGTTTCAGTTTATGAAACAGGTACATATAAATTACGTGAAATTGATGGTTCTATGCTAAAGAATTTGATTGCAGGGAAAAGGATCAACCTCTTTAGGAGAAGAGAAAGCAGTAAATTTGAATTGGACGAAGATTTCTTGGAGGACAACGATGAAGAAGAATAAAAATGATCTGGTGAAAGAGTTCTAAACTTTATTTATTTTCTAGTTGTTAATATGATTTTTGATTGATGCATTATCATAATTAGATATGTACATTCTTCAGATAGGTTAAGAAACCTCTTAAAATTATGGAAAGTAGAATTTACGCTGAAGTAGGGATGTGCTTGAAGAGAAGATAGGGATTAGAGACCTATGGCTGTCATATGAATAGTTGAAGGAACCCTTAACTTGCAACTCCTAGTAGAAGTAGACTTGTTTTATATAGGTAAGCTTCCTTAAATCTGACCCATTTAGCTAAACAGATCCTAGTTCCTGCTTTAGCTTACCTCTAGATCCTTTGCTCTGATTAGGGGTTAAGCCTTTCCCCTTCATCCAAAAAAAAAGTTGCAAAGAAAAATTGAAAGCAGTACATTAATGGTTGCTGTATATGAAAAAAAAAAAGAAAAGAAAAATGACAAAAAGGAAAAAATTATGATAAAAAATGAGATAAAAGAAAAATCAAATAAATCAGTTGTGGTTTCGAAATCACTTTTGAATTGAAAAGCGGGCTATATAAGGCGGATGTATGCTAGAGGGGAGTTAGTTTTTTGTATCTTAATGGCAAGTGGCTAGGAGATGAGGATAGAAGGCCTATATAACATATGCTTTACTTATGAACATAGTTAATAGAAGAGTTAGTACGAACACTATTTGAATGACTTCTATAGTTTCCTTCTAAAACCTGTTTCCAATTCATGCATTGAACGAAAAGGTTGAAATTCAAGCTTACATAATTTTATAGGTTTTCTTTGCTATTTGAAGATGTACTAATGATAGAAGCATTTTTAATATATAAAGACTATTTGAATTTGATTCATGAATAAGTTTCAAAAGAATTTGATATTGCCTTCTATGATCTGCAGGTTTGGCCCATCGAGGATGATGTGTAGGATTGGCCGGGGCAAATGTCGGAAAGATTTCAACCTTTCCGTTGATGACCAAAGAAAATGAAAACAACTTTATTGGTGATCTCAAACCTTTTATAACACTGTTGATCAGTTGTTTTGGATTGATGTAACTACTTTCGAAGTGTTTTACAGGTACAAGAAATGACGAAGAACATATGTTCATATTAGGGTTTCCCCTAATTTCACATTTAATGAGTGTTTTATATTTATACATTCAAGAATTATGGGTATTCAATCCTAGGGTTTCTTGAATTCATGTGTTGTTTATCGAAATGGGTTACTGTTAGGGTATATGTCAATGTCAATGAGTTACGATAGGGTTCAAAAGGATTTTAATGGGTTATCAAGGATTACCAAAGGGTTTCAAGTAAGTTTTCAAGGGTTTTATTGAAATTTAAGGGTTAAAGTAACATGTATTTAATTAAATTAATGTTTAAAATGAATATTTATGTATTAAAAATTAAAATATGAATAAAGTAATTAATTTAGTCATGTGTACTTTCTTTCTTTTGCAAACCTGTCAAAAATAGGAGAAAAATACCAAAAAAGACATATCCAAAATTATCCATAATTAGACATGGTGACACGTGAGCATGAGAATCACAGATTCGAATAGAATTAGATAAGCCCTCGTTTTTTTCTAATGTTGGAAAAAATGGCACTTTTGAAAGCCCTGTAACTCACAATCGTTGAGGAATTAGCTCAAGCTTGTGAGGGACACTTTTATTCAATTTTGTGATCTACACAATAGTTTTAGAGACGTCCGAGGTCAAAATCCACCTCCAGATGCCACTTTTGAGCCCTGCAAGTTTCAAAATTCTAGAGAGAGCATAAAATCAAGGCATTTTATTATAGTGAACTAAATGTAGGACCCTGAAGGAGGTACTTAAAAGATGATTCACAAAAATTTCACTCAGGCACTTTTATTCTCCTATACTTGCTCTACCTTTCTCTCATACAGAGTTTTTCTCAATTCTTTCATCTTCACCTTCACAATTTGACTAGAAAACATGATGCAAGTAAGGTCTAGAGAGAGATAATGAAACTTATCAACCCAAAATTTTTCCTATATGCATAAAAT
The DNA here is from genome assembly GCA_020310875.1 of Ceratopteris richardii. Classification (NCBI taxonomy): domain Eukaryota; kingdom Viridiplantae; phylum Streptophyta; class Polypodiopsida; order Polypodiales; family Pteridaceae; genus Ceratopteris; species Ceratopteris richardii. The sequence continues at coordinate 32,340,029 of CM035419.1, read as the reverse complement.
GCCCTAATTATTCAATCTAAGCGTTATCCACACAATGAAATTCAGAAACTTCAAAATGAATTATTTCACTAGAAAAGAGGCCTATTACAATTCTTCCCCCCTTTAAGAACTCTGTCCTCAGAGTTGGAAAGAAGGATAATGTGTTAGAAAATCATCTAAATTCACCCAACTCGAATCTTCTACTGGGTATGAATGCCATTTCACCAAAATTTCTACTATAGATCTATTCCTAACAAATCTTTCCTTCCTATCTAATATTATTTCGGGTTGAAGCTCAAAAGAGCCATCATCTTTCAGCTTATAATTGTCCTGCAAAACATGAGCAACATTAGATACATATCTTTGAAGTAAGTTAACATGAAATACAGGATGCACATTGAAATGTTTAGGTAATTCCAACAAATAAGCAAGGGATCCAATATTTTTCAAATTTTTAAAAGGACCTGCATATGGAGGAGAAAGTCTATGATCCCTCCCTAGCAACAAGTTAGATCGGTGAGGACTAACTTTAAGAAATACCTTATCATGAGCTTGGAATTCAAGTGGTCTTCTCTTTAAATCATAGAACTTCTTTCATCTGTCTTATCAAGCTTTTCTTTGGATACTTCTACTTTATTTGCAAAACCCAAAAAGGAAGGTGGAGTCAAACAATTATAACCATAAAAAGATTCAAACGGAATCATTTTTATAGATGCATGTCATGCACTATTGTATGCAAACCCAACCAAGGGTAAATATTCACTGCAATTATCCTACTTTTCATTCACATACATACGCAACATATCTTCAACTATCGTGTTAATCCTCTCGGTTTCCCCATTAGTTTGTGGATGGAAAGCTGTACTTATACTAACTTGAGTTCCAATCGATTCAAATGTTGCTTTCCAGAAGTTTGACGTAAATCTAGAATCTCTATCATAATTATGCTTTTGGGCATTCCATGCAATCGAAATATTTCTTTTACAAAGATTCATGCAACATTTAATGTAGTATCACTCTTTCTCATAGGAAAGAAGTGTGCCATCTTGGCAAGTCAATCAACTACAACAAATATGGTATCATGCTTACTTTGGGTCATAGGTAGCTCAGTGATAAAGTCCATAGTAATGGACTCCCACTTCTGATTTCGAACATCCAAAGTTTGAAGCACTCCAAGCATCCTCTTAAACTCAGATTTCACTTGTTGGCACTTCAAACATTCACTTACATATTTTATAATATCCCACTTCATACATGGCCAAAAGTAAGAATACCTCTTTGCATTCAAAGAACACAAAATAGGTGCATAAAAAGGATCATGTTTTATCTCGTCTTGAATTTGATTGAGAAAATCAGAATTTATTACAGAAATAAGATTACACAAAGGTCTTTGACTCAATGCATCAGCAACCTTATTTTCCTTACTAGCTAGATACTTAATGTCAAAATCATACTCACTTAATAATTCAATGCAACGCTTTTGCCTCTTGTTAAGCAATGGTTGTGTGAAGATGTATTTTAGACTCTGATGATCTGTTTTCAATTCAAACTTAACCCCTAACAAAAGATGTCTCCAATGCTCAAGTGCATGCACAACAACAAGCATGTCTAAATCATGGGTAGGATATTTAATTTAATATTTTCTTAGTTTTCTGGACTCATATGCGACCACCCGGCCATCGTGTGAAACAACACATCCTATCTGACTACCACTTGCATCACATGCAACCACAAAAGGCTTTCCCATTTCTAGTATTTTCAAAACACAATTTTCAACGACTTTTTGTTTCAATGTTTCAAATGATTTTTGAGAGGCATCACTCCACACAAATCCTACATTCATTTTAGTCAATTCTGTGAGGGGAGTGCTATCTTAGAGAAATCCTTAATATGTGCTCTTTCATATTGTGCCAACCCAAGAAAACTTCTGATATCCCTTACAGTCTTAGGAAACAGCCAATCAACTATTGCTTTTAATTTATCCTCATCTATAAGGATTCCTTCTTTTGATATTACTCTTCCTACATACACAAGTTTATCCTTAGCAAAGAAACACTTACTCTTTTTCCCTTTCAATTTTTGTTCTCTAAGAGTTTGCAAAGTCTTCTTGAGATGTACCGCATGCTCAGAATCATCTTTAGAGTATACAAATATATCATCAAGGAATACTAAGATGAATTCATCTAGGTAATCGTGAAAAATATTATTCATCAAGCACATAAATGTGGCAGGAGCATTTGTTAATGCAAAAGGTAGAACCATAAAGTCATAGTGACCATATTGTGTTCAAAAATCCGTCTTAGGAAGATGCTCTGTTTTGATCCTAATTTGGTGATATCCAGATCTTAAGTCAATCTTAGTGAATACAGGCGCTCCACTTAATTGACCTAATAATTCATCTATGTGAGGGAGTGGATACTTATTCTTAATTGTTCTTTTATTCAACCCCTTATAGTCAATGCATAATCTATAAGAGCCGTCTTTCTTCTTCTAAATAAAACAGGTGCACCCCAAGGTGAGACACTCTATCTTATTAAGCCTTTCATCAAAAGATCATCTAATTGAATCTTAAGATCCTTTAATTCATCAATGTTAAATCTATACGGTGCTCTAGAATATGGTTCACTCCCTGGATATAGGTCAATGGCGTGGACAATTTGCCTAGGTGGGGGTATACCAGGCAAGTCTTGTGGAAATACATTGGCATATTCTTTCAAGAGATTTCCCACGTAATCTAGAATATCTTCATCATTACCTTCCTCAAGCAAATTGTTCACATACACTACAAATGTTTTAGAGCCATCACGATACCTCTAATTATCTGCATAGCAGAAATAAGAGTAGGTTTAGGATTAAATACATCACTTAGAATATGAATAGATTCATCATCTAGATTTAAAGTGATCGTTCTTTGTTCACAATTAATTGTCGTAGAATCTTTAATTAACCAATCCATGCCTATGATTACATCACTCTGTTTCATCTCAATTACATGGAAACTACCAGAAAAGCGCCTATTAGAAAGAGTAAATTCAAGGTTTTCAGCATATCCTTTCGTGTAGTGTAATCGTCGATTGGCCATCTCTACAGGTCTGGTTATCTGCATATTTAGGGCTATCCCTAGATTTTGTACCAATTTCAAAGATAGAGAACAATGGGTACTACCTGAATCGATCAAAAATCTGGTTTTATGCGTAGAAATCATACCCGGAATCGTGTTTACAGAAGCCTTTGGGAAAGATATAACCGCCATGCAACCTAAAGTAGAGTCAGGGAACTTAACTCTATCATCTCCTTCCTCAATAATTGTACCCTCCTCGACGATGTTTATCGCTTTTGATTGTGCGGGTCAAAAGACTGCCTTGTTCCGGCACTCATATGTCCGATGCCCTTGCTCCCCGCAATGAAAACACAGACCTACTCTTTTTTCCCTCTTAATAAAATTAGGGTCTTGTTGCCACGCGATTGGTTGATGCCTCCTTTGATTTTCCACCTGAGTAGGGTTCTTATCTTGGTTATTAGAACATGGAGTTTTCTTTGAACTGTTCATGTTCATTACAAGAGGTCTTTGTGGCTTATGTCCCGTTGCAATGAATCTGCTTCTATTTGTCTTCTGCAAATTGAACTTCTCCATCTTCTCAAAGTTCTCGGCCATCGCAACAGCATCAAGAAAATCAATGCATCCAGATCCCTTGACTTGATAGCGAAGTTCCTCACGAAGCCCTTCATTAAATTTACTCTTTAGAGCGTTACCACTAACCTCTAATGCATATTTATGAAGGCGTAGGAACTTCTCCTTGTACTCATCAACAGATAAGCTATGCTTATCACTTTCCTGTTGTCGGAAATTGTAGAACTCCATATTCTTCTCCATATGGTACTGTGGAGAACAATAGCATTTTCAGCTTGTTCTCTAAATTCCTTCCATAGAACTAGATGAGCACGCGTTCGATTCTGCATATATGACTTCCATCGTAGCTTCGTGATCCCGCGCAGGTGTAGAATCCAAGCTTTTGCCTTGGACTCTTCACTAAATTGTCGAAGATCAAAGAAATCCTCCAGTTCTTCAGTCCATGCCTCAAGATCTTCACCGCTGTTCTTCTCGCCATCAAAATCATTCAGCTTTTCCTTCTTGAAGACCTGGTTAAGGGCAAACTCACTTGTTTCCATATCTTCATAATTGCGTTTTTGTTTTCCGTGAGGTACACTAGATGTTCCCGCACCTTCATCTACTTCATTATTCGGCTCCACAAACAAATTTGTTGCTCCTTCTGGTTTCTTTCTACCTCGTTCTTTGCGCAATTCACCAAGAAGCTTCTGAATAAGCTCCTCTTGTTCATGAATCTTCTGTGTTAGACCTTCCATCGTTCTCGAGGATTGATTCTCCTCTGATACCACTTGTGGTGTTTCCTCAATCACAATCTATCCCCAATCACAATCTTTTGATCACTCAAAAATAATAGTGTGGAGAAGAATGTAGAGATTGCACAAGGTAAAAGAAAATCTGATGCGGAAGAGTAGAAACAACTACGATGCAAAGAAGGAAAAATTTTGATATTATAGATGCGAATCAATGGTTACAATAGCTTTGGACAATAGCTTCTTGATGAAGCCTCTACCTCCGGACCACCCCCGAGCTATCACAATCGCATTCACACTCGCACTCTCAATCACACTCTCACTCTCACTCTCACTCTCAATCACACTCTCAATCACAAGGTAATTCTCATATTTCTGTGTGTCCTCCGTGTTGATGCGCAAGTCTCCCTATATAAGAGTTTGATCTAAGCCATCCCCCAAAGAAGTGTTCGATCCACCAAATTTAGAAAAAGTCGAGTTTCTCCAAAACTTTTGCAAAAAGCCATGCGATCATAGTGTACTTTCTTTCTTTAGCAAACCTATCAAGAATAGGAGAAAAATATCGAAAAAGACATGCAAAAATATCCATAATAAGACATGGTGAAACGTCAGCATGAGAATCACGGATTTTAATAGAATTAGATAAGCCCTCGTTTTTTTTTAATGTTGGAAAAAACGGCACTTACACTTTTATTCAATTTTGCGATCTGCACAATAGTGTTAGAGACGTCCGAGGTCAACATCCACCTCCAAATGCTACTTTTGAGCCCTGCAAGTTTTAGAATTCTAGAGAGAGAGTAAAATCAAGGCATTTTCTTACAATGAACTAAATGTAGGACCCTTAACAAGGTACTTAAAAATGATTCACAAGAATTTTACTCAGGCACTTTTATTCTCCTATACTTGCTCTACTTTTCTCTCATACAGAGTTTTTCTTAAATCTTTCATCTTCACCTTCAAAATCTGACTAGAAAACATGATGCAAATAAGGTCTAGAGAGAAAAAATGAAACTTGTCAATCCAAAATTTTTCCTATATGCATAAAATGACCTAATTATTCATTCTAAGCATTATCCCCACACTAAAATTTAGAAAGTTCAAGATGAATTATTTCACTAGAAAAGAGGCCTATTACAATTCTTCCCGCCTTTAAGAACTCTGTCCTCAGAGTTGGAAAGAAGGATAATGTGTTAGAAAATCATCTAAATTCACCCAACTCGAATCTTCTACTGCGTATGAATGCCATTTCACCAAAATTTCTACTATAGATCTATTCCTAAGAAATCTTTCCTTCCTATCTAATATTATTTCCTATTGAAGCTCAAAAGAGCCATCATCTTTCAGCTTATAACTGTCTTGTAAAACATGAGCAACATTAGATACATATCTGTTAAGTAAGCTAACATGAAATACAACATGCACATTTAAATGTTTAGGTAATTCCAGGAAATAAGCAAGAGATCCAATCTTTTTCAAAACTTTAAAAGGATCTGCATATCGAGGAAAAATTCTATGATCCTTTCCTAGCAACAAGTTAGATCGGTGAGGATTAACTTTAAGAAATACCATATGATCAGTTTGGAATTCAAGTGATCTTCTCTTTAAATCATAGAACTTCTTTTATCTTTTCTAAGCTTCTTTTATGTGTTTCTTACTTTTCCCAAGTGCTCCATGTTGGAACATCAAGCTTACACTATGCTTGAGGTGGATTTGATCTACATCAAAGGCTATCACATCAAAAGAATATCCATTGGAGAGTTCTTTTTCATATGCTCATTTATTGCATTTTTTTGAGAGACTTTTGATGGTTCATTTACCGTTGTAAAAGCCTTGAGCTTTACACATGTAAATGTAGAAAGATAGAGCCTAAATCCCACAAATTTGTGGTGGTTGAAGTTGCATTCAATCAAGGAATCAAATCATCTAAAAGTAGATCAAACTAGATCTTCACTTTTCCTAGATTGTAGGAAAGTGAATTGATTCCCTCCAACAACCATTCCCACCTTCATTTGAATTCAAATTCCACTTGTAGAAGTCCTCGAACACTCCTAGAGTCTATATAGAGACTTAAAATCACTTGTATATTACATGGAAGCAATAAACATACACTTGTGACCATCATTGTCTTGCTCCTTCAATTCTCTGCATCATCTTCTTGGCCAACAGTAATCTTGCAGAGGCTGCTGCTCTCTCCCCAGAGCTCCAATTTGAGTCCAAGATGGCGCATTGGAAAGGTATTAGTGTCTAGTTTATACCTATAAATGTTCATAGCATTTGGTTCAGTAGATTGGAAGAAATCTTAGTTTTTCGGCCTCGGGGTCAATCTCTACGTATTCGTGAAAAATAGGAAGTACCACCGGTGAATGTCGCATTCATTCCTATAGCCTATTTTGCTTATTCCTTATACTTTTGTGCAATACATACACTCAACCCTATGTGTATCAATCCCATAAAAGGATTTTTTTCTAATTGTAATCACGCTGGTTGCTATGGGCATTTGAAGTTCATTCTCTCTTCCATAGATAGCAAGTTTTTTGAGCTAGTCGACCCGCGAACCTATCTATTTTGTATCGACTCATTCGCCTCGATGCTCCAAAGTACATAGTGTGTTTCTTTGCTCTTATCACATGCTTATAAGGTCTATTTGAGTCTCTAAAAGCTCAAGGGCTGGTCTTGTGCCGGTTGGCTTGACCAAACTTCGTCGCTTCGAAACACACTTTTCTACCTTCTACAAGCTTCTCCAAGTTCTCTTAGTGGTATCAGAGCTAGATCAAGATGGGTGACAGATTTCCCTCAATGATCGAGAAGCTTGATGGACACAACTATGCAGCTTGACAAAATAGGATGGAGGCCTATTTTCAAGGTAGAAATCTTTATGGAATTGTAGCAGGTGATGAAGCTATGCCTATTCCAAGATCCAAAGGAGGACCTACACAAGAGGAGACAGATAAGCTCACACTTTGGTGTGCAAGGGATGCTCAAGCAAGGTTGTACATACTAAACTCTATCTCTTACTTTCTACTACCACATATTAGAGGATGCAAGACATCTCAAGGGACTTGGGATGCCCTCGAGACTTTCTGTTCTGCTAGTACCAAAGCAAGAAAGAATCATCTTTGGAACGAGTTCAACCAAATGAAGAAGACACCTAAACAAACCATCACAGTTTGTTACCAAGGTCAAGCAGGTTGCAGATGAGTTAGCATCCATTGGAGAGCTGATTGAAGAAGAGGTCATCATGAGGCAAATTCTCAATGGCATTTGAAGTGATAAGCAATGGCAATCCTTCGCAATGGCTTAGGATCTCATCATGCATGTGCAAACTCTAGACTTCAACATCTTTCTTGGACAACTCTTCAATCAAGAAGCCAACAATAGCATAAAAGAAGGTAACCCTTATCATGGTAATTGAACTAGTGCTCTATATGCAGATAAGAAGGATAAGAAGCAGAAAGGCAAGAAGAAGGAAGAAGATGAAGAAGAGACTTCTCAAGCCAACTTTGCAAGCAAGAGCAAGTGGAAAGGGAAGAAGAAAGGACCAAATAAAGACAAAGCCAAAGGTCAGAATGTTCAACCTTGTGCCATATGGGATAAGACCAACCACACCACTCAGAATTGTTGGTTCAATGGGAAGACCCAGAAAGGAAGTGGAAGAGGTGGATATGGCAGCAATAGAGGCACAGGTGGACACAACTTCAACAATAACAATAGAAGCTATAATAGAAGGGTCTACAACAATTATTCAGAAGATCAACCACATGAAGAATCATTGCTTCTTATGAATCTAAGCCACAAAGAAGGTAAAGAAGATGATCATTTGTTCTACATAGATTCAGTATGCTCGCATCATGTTGCAGGCAACATTGCTCTTCTATCTAATTTGGAAAGTCCAAAGCATAGACATGAAGTGGAAACAGGGGATGACACAAAGCACAATGTGGAGAAGATTGGTAATGTCAAAGCTTCCAATGGCAGGACAAACACTCTAAGTAAGGTTCTCTATGTACCCACTATCACTAAAAACCTAATAAGTGTAGGCCAAATAGTTGAAAAAGGCTTGCAAGTTAGGTTCACCCAACATGGAGCTTTTGTGGAAGATCCATGTCAAGGCTTCAAAAATATAGCCCGAGGTGAGAAGCATGGTAGGCTCTTTACTTTTGAAGTAGGAGAAACCAGGAACATAGCTCTATTTGTCTTTGGGACTCAAACCCTAAGTGAGCTTGAAGTGTGGCATAAGAGACTTGCTCATGTGAATGAAAGAACCTTGAAGGATATATGCAGGGATCAAAGTGTTCTAGGACTACCGAACATATCAAAGCAACACATGATCAACAGGTATGATGCATGTCAGATTGGGAAGGCACAAAGACAACCATTCAACCACAAAGACTACATCCACAACAACTTATTGGACTTAGTACATACAGATGCATGGGGACCAATTCAAGAATCTTCATTGGCAGGATCAAGGTATTATGTCTCATTTATTGACGACCATAGTAGATGGATTGTTCTATACTTTATCAAGAGTAAGAATGAAGTGTTTGATTGCTTCAAGAAGTATCTTGCACATGTGGAGAACCATACAGGTATAGTGAAGCTCAGATCGGATGGAGGGGGAGAATACTTCTCCAAAGAGTTTGATGAGTTCTTGCGGGACAAAGGTATCAAAAGGGAAGTGACTACTAGGTACTCTCCTCAACTAAATGGAATTGCAGAAAGGAGAAACAAGACATTGGTTGGATCAGCCCGAACAATGCTTGAAGAGAAGAAGTTGCCACATTACCTATGGGCAGAAGCTATTTCAACTGCTGTGTACCTTGTCAATAGACTACCATCCAAATCACTTCAAGGTGTGACTCCTTATGAAGCATTACATGGAAGAAAACCTAGTCTTGGACATTGCAAGGTTTTTGGTTGTTTAGCTTATGTTCATGTACCATCACAAATAAGAGGGAAGCTAGATGAAAGGGCAACAAAGGTAGTGTTTATTGGATATGATTCAACTCAGATGGGTTACAGGTTCTTCAATCCTTCAACCAAGCAATTCACTACAAGTAGAGATGTCGTGTTTGAAGAACACAGGTCTTGGTATGATGAAGACAAACAAAAGGTAACACTACCATATGAAGGTAACACTACCATATGATCGTGATTCTAACTCTCATCAATTAGGAAGCAAGCATGATACACAGGTCTAGGATCCAAGAAGTGATACAAACGATGACCAAGATGAAAGGGAAAAGGATTACAAGCTATGGAAGTCAAGAGGCAAAGCAAAGATGCAAGAGGTTAAAGAATGCTCCAAACAAGCACCTAGAAGATCAGCAAGATAGAGGAAACAACCAGAAAGGTATGGATATGATTCCACATTTGTTACGAAGCATTCAATCTACTTGGCAAAAGACTCTATTTCAGAGGAACCCTCAACCTATGAAGAGGCAAAGGGAAACCCTAATTGGGAAAAGGCCATGAACGAAGAGATAGATGCATTGAAGGAAATAGACACTTGGGATTTGGTTCTAGTGTTGCTGAATCAAAAGGTAAATGGTTGCAGATGGGTATATAAAGTGAAAAGAAATTCAGATGGATCAGTTTGCAGGTACAAGGCAAGATTAGTTGCCAAAGGATGCTCACAAACTCATGGTATAGACTATGAGGAAACATTCTCACCAGTTGCAAAGATGACTACAATCAGGACATTGATAGTGTAGCTCCTGCAAGGAATTGGAGACTCCTCCAACTTGATTTGAAAAATGCATTCTTAAATGGTTGGATAAGTGAAGAGGTATACATGTCACAAGCACCAGGTTTTGAAAACCCTAATCATCCATCTTATGTTTGCAGACTTAAGAAAGCATTGTATGGATTGAAACAAGCTCCTAGAGCTTGGAATTACAGGTTGGTTACATATCCTCAAGATCAAGGGTTCAAAGCTAGCAACTCAGATCCTTCTCTATTCATCAAAAGGGATCACAATGAGGTTATCTATAAATTTGTATATGTAGATGATATTATTGTGACACGTGATGATCTAAATGGCATTCAAAGGATCAAGAGACACATGCAAGAGGGAGTTCAAAATCAGTTACCTAGGTGAGCTCACATGTTTCCTAGGTATGCACGTGATATATACAGATGAAGGAATGTATTTGACTCAGAGAAGATACATTGAGGATCTTCTTCTCAAGCTCAAAATGGAGAACACTAAACCTGCAGGTACACCTTTGGAGATGAATCATAAACTTAGTGTTTATGAAGGTGATAAAATTGAAGACATTAAAGAGTATCAAAGCTTGGTAGGTAGCTTGATATATGCTACTCATAAAAGGGCTGACATCTCATATAGTGTGGGAGTGCTTAGTCAGTTCATGCACTCACCAAGAAGACCACACATGGATGCGGCTAAGAGAGTACTTAAGTATCTCAAAGGTACAATCAACGAAGGTATATTCTATCCTTATTCTTCAGATTTGGATATCAAAATCTACTCAGATGCAGATTGGGCAGGAGCTAAGGATGATAGAAAAAGTACATCTAGTTACTTAGCATTTGCAGGTTTGATGCTAGTGTCATGGAGTTCCAAGAAGCAACCAACAGTTGCTTTATCCTCAACTGAAGCAGAGTACAGAGGCTTGACCATATCAACTCATGAGGCAATATGGTTAAAAGCATTGAATACAAATTTGGGACTTGTGAGCTCCAAACCTCACATATTTGGAGATAATGTAAGTTCCATGCATCTAGTGGCAAATCCTATTTTCGGACGAGAACCAAGCACATAGAATTCCATTACCGCTTTATTAGGGAGAAGCTCATGGCAAAGGAGATTGACATTTCTTTTGCTCCAACTCAAAAGCAAGTAGCAAATATGATGACGAAGGCACTTGATGGAATAAAGCTTTGTAGATTCAAAGCTATGGCAGGTATTCAATCTATCACAGAATGAAGACTCAAGGATACTTTAGCTTGAGGGGAGCTGTTGGAACATCAAGCTTACACTATGCTTGAGGTGGATTTGATCTACATCAAAGGCTATCACGTCGAGAGAATATTCATTGGAGAGTTCTTTTTCATATGCTCATTTATTGTATTTTTTTGAGAGATTTTTGATGGTTCATTTACCGTTGTAAAAGCCTTCAGCTTTACACATGTAAAGGTAGAAAGATAGAGCCCAAATCCCACGAGTGGTGGTTGAAGTTGCATTCAATCCAGCAATCAAATCACCTAAAAGTAGATCAAACTAGATCTTCACTTTTCCTAGATTGTAGGAAAGTGAATTGATTCCCTCCAACAACCATTCCCACCTTCATTTGAATTCAAATTCCACTTGTAGAAGTCGTCGAACACTCCATGAGTCTATATAAAGACTTGAAATCACTTTTACATTATATGGAAGCAATATACATACACTTGTGACCATCATTGTCTTGCTCCTTCAATGCTCTGCATCATCTTCTTCGCGAATAGTAATCTTGCAGAGGCTATTGCTCTCTCTCCAGAGCTTCACGTTGGGTCCACGATTTCCAAATGGAAAGTTATTAGTGTCTAGTTTATGTCTATAATTTTTCATAGCATTTCGTTCAGTAGATTGGGAGAAATCTGAATTTTTCTTGTCTCGGGGTCAATCTCTGCGTATTCCTGAAAAATAGGAAGTACCACCGGTGAATGTCGCATTCATTCCTATAGAATATTTTGCTTATTCTTTATAATTTTGTGCATTCCATACACTCAACGCCATGTGTATTACTCCCATAAAAGGAGTTTTTCTAATTGTAATTACGCTGGTTGCTATGGGCATTTGAAATTCATTTTTTCTTCCATAGATAGTAAGTTTTGTGAGCTAGTCGACCCTCGAACCTATCTGTTTTGTATTGACTCATTTTCCTTGATGCTCCAAAGTACATAGTGTGTTTCTTTGCACTTATCACATGCTTATAAGTTGCATTTGAGTCTCCAAAAGCTCAAGGGCTGGTCTTGTGCCGGTTGGCTTGACCAGACTTCGTCGCTTCGAAACACACTTTTCTACCTTCTACAAGCTTCTCCAAGTTCTTTCACTTCATATATCTTATTAAGCATTTCTTTCGATACTTCTACTTTATTTGGAAAACCCAAAAACGAAGGTGAAGTCAAACAGTTATAACCATACATAGCTTCAAACGGAGTCATTTTTATAGATGCATGCCATGCACTATTGTATGCAAACTCAACCAAGGGTAAATATTCACTCCAATTATCCTGCTTTTCATTCACATACATATCTTCAACTACCTTGTTAACCCTCTCGGTTTCCCCATCAGTTTGTGGATGGAAAGCTGTACTCATACGAAGTTGAGTTCCAATCGATTCAAATGTTGCTTTCTAGAAGTTTGACGTAAATCTAGAATCTCTATTAGAAAGTATGCTATTTGGGCATTCCATGTAATCGAAATATTTCTTTTACAAAGATTCTTGCAACATTTAATGCAATATCACTCTTTCTCATAGGAAAGAAGTGTGCCATCTTGGTAAGTCGATCGACTACAACAAATATGGTATCATGCTTACTTCTGGTCATAGGTAGCTCAGTGATAAAGTCCATAAAAATGGACTCCCACTTCTGATTTGAAACGTCCAAAGATTGAAGCATTCTTTCCATCCTCTTAAACTCAGATTTCACCTGTTGGCACTTCAAACATTCACTTACATAGTTTCTAATATCCCGCTTCATACATGGCCAAAAGTAAGAATATTTTGTTTTAGCATAAGTCCTTGAATAACCTGGATGTGCAGAAAACGGTGCATCATGACAATCATGCAATATTTTTACTTTTAATGGAGATTCGGACCATATGCATAGCCGATTGTCACAATAAAATGTTCCATTCTGGAAATGAAATTTTTCTCATACATCAATGCCCTATTTGCATTCAAAGAACTCAAAATAGGTGGATAAAAAGGATCTTGTTTTATCTCTTCTTGAATTTGATCGAGAAAATTAGAATTTATTACAGAAACAAGATTACACAAAGGTCTTCAACTCAATGCATCAGCAACCTTATTTTCCTTACCAGCCAGATACTTAATGTCAAAATCATATTCACTTAGTAATTCAATCCAACGCTTCTACCTGTTGTTAAGCAATGGTTGTGTGAAGATGTATTTAAGACTCTGATGATCTGTTTTGGATTCAAACTTAACCCCTACAAATAGATGTCTCGAATTCTTAAGTGCATGCACAACAACAAGCATTTCTTAATCATCGGTAGGATAGTTAAGTTCATGTTTTCTTAGTTTTCTAGACTCATATGCGACCACCCTGCCATCCTCTGAAAGAACACATCGTATCTGACTACCACTTGCATCAAATGCAGCCACAAAAGGCTTTCCCATTTTTGGTATTTTCAAAACACAATTCTCAATGACTTTTTGTTTCAACGTTTCAAATGATTTTTGACAGGCATCAATCCACACAAATCCTGCATTCTTTATAGTCAATTCTATGAGGGGAGTAGCTATCTTAGAGAAATCCTTAATATGTGCTCTTTCATATTGTGCCAACCCAAGAAAACTTCTAACATCTGTGACAATCCTAGGAATCGACCAATCAACTATTGGTTTTACTTTATCCTCATCTATTAGAATTCATTCTTTTGATATTACTCTTCCTAGATACACAAGTTTATCCTTAGCAAAGAAACACTTTCTTTTTTATCCCATACAATTTGTGTTCTCTAAGAGTTTGCAAAGTCTTATTGAGATGTACCGCATGCTGAGAATCATCTTTAGAGTATACAAATATATCATCAAGGAATACTAAGATGAATTCATCTAGGTAATCGTGAGAAATATTACTCATCAAGCACATAAATGTGGCAGGAGCATTTGGATGGCAAAGTTGAATGATTTTGATGGCGAGAAGAAGAGTGGTGAAGATCTTGAGGCATGGATTGAAGAACAGGAGGATTTCTTTGATCTTCGACAATTTAGTGAAGAGGCCAAGGCAAAAGCTAGGATCCTCCACCTGCGTGGGATCGCGAAGCTATGGTCGAAGTCATATATGCAGACTCGAACGCGTTCTCGTCCAGTTCTATGGATGGGATTTAGAGAACAAGGTGAAAAATGCTATTGTTCTCCACACTACCATAAGGAGAAGAAGATGGAGTTCTACAATTTCCAACAACACAAAAGTGATAAGCATAGCTTATCTGTTGATGAGTACAAAGAGAAGCTCCTACGTCTTCATAAATATGCATTAGAGGTTAGTGGTAAAGCTCTAAAGAGTAAATTTATTGAAGGGCTTCGTGAGGAACTTCGCTATCAAGTCAAGGGATCTGGATGCATTGATTTTCTTGATGCTGTTGTGATGGTGGAGAACTTTGAGAAGATGGAGAAGTTCAATTTGTAGAAGGCAAATAGAAGCAGATTCATTGCAACGGGACATAGGTCACAAAGACCTATTGCAATGAACATGAACAATTCAAAGAAAACTCCATCTTCTAATAACCAAGGTAAGAACCCTGCTCAGTGTTGAGAGTGATGGAAGGATGCACTCAGGAAATCAGTTGGTGCTGCAAAACCTGCTTCACACCTGCCCTCTTTTCTCTTCTGATATGCTTAGAACACAAGCTAAGCTTCCAAATGACATAAAGAAACCATATATGTACTTTGGAAATGATTTGGGTAATGATCAAATCAAAACAGATAACTTTGTACTTCAAAGATCAAGCAAAACTTTCTATTCCTGTAGTGATACCTGCTCAGACTTTTACTCAGTGTGTCCAGCACACTTAAAATTGGAACAATTCCTTTTGGGAGTATTAATGTACCTTAGTAAGCTACCAATCACAAGTGGAATCACTTCAATTGATAAACTATGCACTGAGAAATAAGTTTAGCAAAATTATAATCACCCCCGATTTTTCAGGAACTCTGCAGACTGATACCAGTGTGCACTTCCAATCGATTTTCTCCCAATTGGCTGAATGAAATCCTTTGAAATTTTGTATGCTTGTAGTAGAATTTGAGCTGGTTCCAATGAGCTATAGAACACTTGATTTGGTTCAGTAGATCCAGAGAAATGCTTCTTTGAAGATGACAGACTTGAAGTAGAACACTCAGACAAGACAGAGATGATGAATGTATACTTTTATTGATAAATGTGTTTGTACAATATCATTAGCTTGATAAGCATAGCTAAATGAGGTCTTGTGGTGTTGGCAATAGAGTAGCCTTCACACACAATGAGTTACAAGGAAAAATATGCCTCGGGGAGTGAGCTAGAGTGGCAGGACTGACCGCGACTTTTTGATTGTGTCTATTATAGAGAATGAGTTGAGATTTGAATTTGAATTCAAATTCAAATATCCTATATTCTCTACTCTAGAATTAAGGAGATATTCTCTCCAATCATTCCACCCAAAAATCCACGACTTAATCAATTAGGTGTGATGTAAATGAATGCCAAGTCATATAGACCTTTTTACAATGAGTAAAAGATAATAACTCATAAGTATGAGTTCCTATGCCTTATCCTTCATGTAGAGATATCCTTCAAGGGTTCCAAGTCCATCTTCCAAGGTTCCAAGATTCCAAGCCAATGTGTGTAGGCTTGTCTTGCACCAACAGCTCCCCCTCAAGCCAAACACTTTGGCTTAAGTATTCTTCTTCATTCTTCAATTACTTCCTGCAATCTAATCATAGATTTGAATCTGCATAACTTGTTTCCATCCAATGCCTTGGTAAGTAAATCTGCACATTGCATATTAGTAGAAACATATGTCAATTGAATTTCTTTACTTAACAATTTCTCTCTCACATAGTGGTAATGAACCTCTATGTGTTTAGTTCTGGCATGATAAATTGGATTTGCTGCAAGATGAAGAGAGCTAGTGTTGTCTCCAAATATGATAGGTGACCTTGTATATAGACCCAATTCTGAGTATAGTAGCTTCAACCATATGGCTTCTTGAGTGGCATTGGCTAGCCCTCTGTACTCTGCCTCAGTAGATGATAGGGCTACTGTGGGTTGTTTCTTGGATGACCAAGAAATTGGTTTATCACCTGCAAAGCATATGTAACCAGATGTACTCCTCCTGTCATCTTTGCAACCTGCCCAATCTGCATCTGAGTATACCTTGATGTCAATGTCTGATGAATATGGATAATACAAACCATGATTTTGTGTTCCCTTTAGGTACTTTACTATCTTCTTGGCTGCCTCCAAATGTGGTACTCTTGGTTTATGCATAAATTGGCTAAGTACACTAACACCATATGAGATATCAATCCTAGTTAAGGTAGCATAATTGAGACTACCTACCAAACTTTGATAACCTGTAATATCCTTGAGTTATTCTCCTTCATGTGCACTGAGTTTGTGGTTGACCTCCATAGGAATGTTTGAGACTTTAGCTTCCTGCAAATTAAACTTCTTGACCATGTCCTGAATGTACTTCTTCTGAGTAATGAATATACCTGAATTTGTGTAGACCAATTCAAGCCCTAGGAAGTACTTCAATAATCCAAGATCATTGATCTTGAATTCCTTCATCATTTGACCTTTGATGTGTCTAATTCCTTGAACATCATTTCCTGTAATAATGATGTCATCAACATAGACACACAAGTATATTACCTCTGAATTGTTCTTCTTTATAAACAATGAAGTATCTGCTTTACTCATCACAAATCCTTGATCCAAGAGATAGGTTGTTAACCTATAGTTCCATGCTCTAGGTGCCTGCTTCAATCCATACAGAGCCTTCTTCAATTTACAAACATGATTTACCTTATTGGGATCTTCATAGCCAGGTGGTTGTGACATGTAGACCTCTTCAGATATCCATCCATTCAAGAATGCATTCTTTACATCCAATTGGTACATGTTCCAATTCTTGGATGCAGCTACACTCACCATAATTCTGATAGTTGGCATCTTGGCCACAGGAGAAAATGTCTCCTCATAATCAATGCCTTGGGTTTGTGCAAAACCCTTGGCTACCAACCTAGCTTTGTACCTGCTTATTGTACCATCTGAGTTCCTTTTGAGTTTGTAGATCCATCTAGATCCTATCACCTTCATGGAATCTTTCTTGGGTACCAAGTCCCAAGTATCACTCTCTTTGAGGGCTTCTATCTCCTCATCCATGGCTTCTCTCCATTCTGGCTTTGTAATTGCTTCTTCATAGGTACCTGGTTCTTCATTCAACAAGTCTTTTGCAAGATATACAGAATGTTTAGTTACAAGTGATGTGTCATACCCAAATCTGATAGGCTTTTTCTTCTCTCTCTGAGATCTTCTCATAGCTTGAGTAGAAGTTTCTGCCTTGTCCTCCAATTGCTTCATCTTCATCTTTCCTTTGGATTTCCAAGCTTTGAACTCTTCAAGGTTTATGGTATCATCATCTGAGCTTGAGTCTTCTTGCTGAGTTGGCTCTTCCTTGGTAAGCTTTGGAAAATCTTCCTCCATGTCATAGGGTAAACTCACTTTCCTGCATTCATTCTCATACCATGAGTCATTTTCATCAAATATGACATCTCTGCTTACCTTGAACCCTTTGTTTGTGGGGTTGTAGAATCTGTATCCTTTCTGATTTAAATCATAACCAATAAAGATACACTTTTCAGCCTTAGGGTCTAGCTTTCCCCTTACCTGTGAGGGAATATGCACATATGCAACACACCCAAAGATCTTGCAATGATCCAGAGATGGTCTCTTACCATGCCAAGCCTCATAGGGTGTCATCCCATCAAGTGTCTTTGATGGCAACCTGTTGATTAAGTATGTGGCAGTAGATACACTCTCTGCCCAAAGATAATTTGGTAATTTTTTCTCATTAAGCATAGACCTAGCTGTCTCCACAATGAGTCTATTCCTCCTTTCAGCTACCCCATTTTGTTCAGGTGAGTACCTTGTGGTAATCTCCCTCTTGATGCCTCTTTCCTGAAAGAACTCTTCAAAGTCATTGGAGAAGTATTCTCCACCACCATCTGACCTTAGCCTCTTCAAATGTCTACCTGTTTGATTCTCAACTAATGCAAGATATCTTTTGAAACAATTAAATACTTCATCTTTATGTTTCATGAAGTACAAGACAGTCCATCTGCTATAATCATCTATAAAAGATACATAGTACCTTGATCCAGATATGGATGGCTCCTTGCTTGGTCCCCAAACATCTGTATGCACCAATTCCAAGTAGTCTTCATGCATAAAACCTTTTTTGGTGTATGGCAACCTGTGTGACTTACCAAATTGACAAGGCCCACACTTGTATATCATGTGTTGCTTGGATACATTAGGTATCCCAAGCACACATTGGTCCCTACTCATTTGCTTTATGGTCCTCTCTCCAATGTGACCTAATCTCTTGTGCCACATCTCCAATTCTGATAGGGTTTGGTCCTTGTAATTGTACAATGCAATATTCTTAGTATCCTCAAGTTCAAAGGTAAATAGTGTACCTGATTTCTCTCCCTTGGCTATCCTTCTGAATCCATGTCTTGGATCCTCCACATATGCACCATGTTGAGTGAACCTGACCTGTAGACCTTTTTCAACAATCTGACCTACACTCATCAGATTCTTGGTGATTGTTGGAACATACAATACTTTGCTTAGCAAATTCTGATTACCATCACTTGTTTTGACATTACCTACTTTAACCACTGAATGTTTAGTGTCATCACCTGTCTGTACTTGGTGCTTGCCTTTAGGTTCTTCCAAATCAGAGAGTAAGGCAACATTCCCAGCTACATGGTTAGAACAACCTGAATCAATATAGAACAAATGATCATCATTGATACCTGATTTAGATGTCATGTTCATAATCAACAAGGAATCATCTTGATCCTCTGCATAATTGTTGTAATCCTTTCTGTTCCTGTATCCTCCTTGATAATTGCCATTGTGATTGTAGCTATTGTTGTAGTTATTGTTGTAATTATTGTTGTAGCCATGGTAGCCTTGAGATTGATTGAATCTGCCTCTGCCTTGGGAGTATCCTCCTCTTTGGTGACCTCTTCCTCTTTGATTCTTGTAGTTCTTGTAGCATTCATCTGTAGTATGGTTAGACAAGCCACAAATATTGCATGGAGATTGATTATAGGGTCTCCCCCTACCTGACTTACCTCCTCTCCCCCTACCTCTAGATGATCTACCTTTCCCTGCATAGTTTGCTTGGGAGGTGGATCCTTCTTCATCAACTTTCTTACTTTTACCCTTGTCTTTAGACTTCTTATCTGTATATAGGGCAGAGGGATTGTTACCTTTTGATTGCTCTCCATTCTTTGTGATCTTTGCTTCATGTGTGAATAGTTGTCCAATTAGAGTTGTTAGATCAGGTGCTTGGATGTCCATGTACAGGTCCATTGCAGTGGTGAAACTTTCCCACTTATCATCTGCTTTGAGTCCATTGATCACTTGTCTGACTATTTGCTCTTCTTCAATTTCTTCTCCAACACTTGCAAGTTGATCTGCAATGTCTTTGACTTTGGTGACAAAATCTGAGACACATTGTTTTGATTGCTTCCTAAGAGTTGTAAACTCAATCCATAGCTGATTCTTTCTGGCCCTTGTGCTTGATGAGAAGTATGTTGACAAGGTTTCCCAAGTCTCTTGGGAAGTCTTACAGTTCCTAACATGAGGTAGAAGAAAATCAGAGATAGAGTTTAGAAGATATGACCTTGCCAAAGCATCTTTAGCACACCATTGATTAAGTCTCTCATGCTCATCCTTTGTAGGTAGGCCTCTGGTTTTGAATGAGGGCAACTCCTCATCTCCTGATATGTATCCATACAAGCTTCTCCCTTGTAGATAAGTCTTCATTCTTAATGACCATGCCTGGTAGTTATTCCTATCCAATTTGTCAATGAAGGAAGGGAAACCATCACCCATGATTACCTTATTTGCTCTGATACCACTGTTGGATGTGATGGAAGGATGCACTCAGGAAATTAGTTGGTGCTGCAAAACCTGCTTCACACCTTCCCTCTTTTCTCTTCTGATATGCTTAGAACACAAGCTAAGCTTCCAAATGACATAAAGAAACCATATATGTACTTTGGAAATGATTTGGGTAATGATCAAATCAAAACAGATAACTTTGTACTTCAAAGATCAAGCAAAACTTTCTATTCCTGTAGTGATACCTGCTCAGACTTTTACTCAGTGTGTCCAGCACACTTAAAATTGGAACAATTCCTTTTGGGAGTATTAATGTACCTTAGTAAGCTACCAATCACAAGTGGAATCACTTCAATTGATAAACTATGCACTGAGAAATAAGTTTAGCAAAATTATAATCACCCCCGATTTTTCAGGAACTCTGCAGACTGATACCAGTGTGCACTTCGAATCAATTTTCTCCAATTTCGCTGAATGAAATCCTTTGAAAATTTGTATGCTTGTAGTAGACTTTGAGCTGGTTCCAATGAGCTATAGAACACTTGATTTGGTTCAGTAGAACCAGAGAAATGCTTCTTTGAAGATGACAGACTTGAAGTAGAACACTCAGACAAGATAGAGATGATGAATGTATACTTCTATTGATAAATGTGTTTGTACAATCTCATTAGCTTGATAAGCATAGCTAAATGAGGTCTTGTGGTGTTGGCAATAGAGTAGCCTTCACACACAATCAGTTACAAGGAAAAATATGCCTCGGGGAGTGAGCTAGAGTGGCAGGACTGACCGCGACTTTTTGATTGTGTCTATTATAGAGAATGAGTTGAGATTTGAATTTGAATTCAAATTCAAATCTCCTATATTCTCTACTCTAGAATTAAGGAGATATTCTCTCCAATCATTCCACCCAAAAATCCACGACTTAATCAATTAGGTGTGATGTAAATGAATGCCAAGTCATATAGACCTTTTTACAATGAGTAAAAGATAATAACTCATAAGTATGAGTTCCTATGCCTTATCCTTCATGTAGAGATATCCTTCAAGGGTTCCAAGTCCATCTTCCAAGGTTCCAAGATTCCAAGCCAATGTGTGTAGGCTTGTCTTGCACCAACACTCAGGTGGAAAAGCAAAGGAGGCATCAACCAATCGAGTGGCAACAAGACCCTAATTTTTTTGAGAGGGAAAAAAGACTATGTCTCTGTTTTCATTGCGGGGAGCAAGGGCATCGGACATATGAGTGCCCAAACAAGGCAGTCTTTCGATCCGCACAATCAAAAGCGATAAACATCATCGAGGAGGGTATAATTATTGAGGAAGCAAATGATGGAGCTAAGTGCCCTGACTCTACTTTACATTGCATGGTGGTTAGTTCGTTCCCAAAGGCTTCTGTAATCATGATTCCGGGTATGATTTCTGCAAACCAGATTTTTTATTGATTTAGGTAGTACCCATTGCTTTCTATCTTTTAAATTGGTACAAAATCTAGGGATAGCCCTAAATATGCAGATAACCAGACCTGTAGAGATGGCCAATGGACGATTACACTACACGAAAGGATATGTTGAAAACCTTGAATTTACTCTTTCTAATAGGTGCTTTTCTGGTAGTTTCCATGTAATTGAGATGAAACAGAGTGATATAATTATAGGCATGGATTGGTTAGTTAAAAATTCTGCGACAATTAACTGTGAACCAAGAACAATCACTTTAAAGCTAGATGATGAATCTATTCATATTCTAGGTGATGTATTTAATTGTAAACCTACTCTTATCTCTGCTATGCAGATAATTAGAGGTATACATGATGGCTGTGAAACATTTGTAGTGTATGTGGACAATCTGCATGAGGAAGGTAATGATGAAGATATTCCAGATTACGTAGGAAATCTCTTGAAAGAATATGCTGATGTATTTCCAGAAGACTTGACTGGTATACCCCCACCTAAGCAGATTGACCATGCCATTGACCTATATCCAGGGAGTGAACTATATTCTAGAGCACCCTTTAGATTTAACATTGATGAATTAAAGGAGCTCAAGATTCAATTAGATGATCTTTTGAAGAAAGGCTTAATAAGAACGAGTGTCTCACCTTGGGGTGCACCTGTTTTATTTCAGAACAAGAAAGACGGCCCTTATAGATTATGCATTGACTATACGGGTTTGAATAAAAGACCAATTAAGAATAAGTATCCACTCCCTAACATAGATGAATTATTAGGTCAATTAAGTGGAGCGACTGTATTCACTAAGATCGACTTAAGATCTCTATATCACCAAATTAGGATCAAAATAGAGGATATTCCTAAGATGGCTTTCCGAACATGATATGGTCACTATGAGTTTACGGTTCTACCACTTGAAGACCTGGTTAAGGGCAAACTCACGTGGTTCCATATCTTTATAACTGCGTTTATGTTTTTCGCGAGGTACACTAGATGTTCCAGCACCTTCATCTACTTCACCGTTCAGCTCCACAAACAAATTTGTTGGTCCTTCTGGTTTCTTTTCGCATAGTTCTTTGCGCAATTCACCAAGAAGCTTCTAAATAAGCTCGTCTTGTTCACGAATCTTTTGTGTTAGACCTTCCATCGTTCCCGAGGATTGATTCTGCTCTGATACCACTTGTAGTGTTTCCTCAATCAGAATCTATTCGCAATCACAATCTTTCGATCACTCAAAAATAACAGTGGAGAGAAGAACATAGAGATTGCACAAGGTAAAAGAAAATATGATGCGCAAGAGTAGAAACAAATATGACGCAGAGAAGGAAGAATTCCGATATTATAGATGCGAATCAATGGTTACAATAGCTTTGGACAATAGCTTCTTGACGAAGCCTCTACCTCCTGACCAACCCCGAGCTATCACAATCACATTCACACTCAAACTCTCAATCACACTCTCACTCTCACTCTCACTCTCAATCACACTCTCAATCACAAGGTAATTCTCAGATTTCTGTGTGTCCTCCGTGTTGATGTGCAGGTCTCCCTATATCAGAGTTTGGTCGCAACCGTCCCCCAAAGAAGTGTGCGATCCACCAAATTTTGAAAAAGTTGAGTTTCTCCAAAAATTTCGCAAAAAGCCATGCGATCATAGTGTACCTTCTTCCTTTAGCAAACCTGTCAAAAATAGGAGAAAAACACCAAAAATGACATATCCAAAAATATACATAATTAGACATCGTGAGACGTGAGCATGAGAATCACGGATTCAAATAGAATTAGATAAGGACTAGTTTTTTTTTAATGTTGGAAAAAATGGCACTTTTGAAAGCCCTGTAACTCAAAAATGGTTAGGAATTAGCTTAAGCTTGTGAGGGACACTTTTATTCAATTTTGGGATCTACGCAATAGTGTTAGAGACGTCCGAGGTCAAAATCCACCTCCAAATGCCACTTTTGAGCGCTCCAAGTCTCAAAACTTGAAAGAGAGAGTAAAATCAAGGCATTTTCTTACAGTGAACTAAATGTAGGACCCTGAACGAGGTACTTAAAACATGATTCACAAGAATTTCACTCAAGCACTTTTATTCTCCTATACTTGCTCTACCTTTCTCTCATATAGAGTTTTTCTTAATTCTTTCATCTTCACCTTCAAAATTTGACTAGAAAAGATGATGCAAATAAGGTCTAGAGAGAGAAAATGAAACTTGTCTACCCAAAATTTTTCCTATATGCATAAAATGACCTAATCATTCATTCTAAGCATTATCCCCACAATGAAATTCAGAAAGTTCAATATGAATTATTTCACTAGAAAAGAGGCCTATTACAATTCTTCCCCCCTTTAAGAACTCTGTCCTCAGAGTTTGAAAGAAGGATAATCTGTTAGAAAATCATCTAAATTCACCCAACTCGAATCTTCTACTGGGTATGAATGCCATTTCACCAAGATTTCTACTATAGATCTATTCCTAAGAAATATTTCCTTCCTATCTAATATTATTTTCTGTTGAAGCTCAAAAGAGCCATCATCTTTCAACTTATAATTGTCCTGCAAAACATGAGCAACATTAGATACATATCTTTTAAGTAAGCTAACATGAAATACAGGATGCACATTTAAATGGTTAGGTAATTCCAGCAAATAAGCAAGAGATCCAATCTTTTTCAAAACTTTAAAAGGACCTGCATATCAAGGAGAAAGTCTATGATCCTTCCCTAGCAAGTTAGATCCGTGAGGATTAACTTTAAGAAATACCATATCATCAGCTTGGAATTCAAGTGGTCTTATCTTTAAATCATAGAACTTCTTTTGTCTTTTCTGAGTTTCTTTTATGTGTTACTTAATTTTTCCAAGTACTTCATCAATCTTATCAAGCATTTCTTTGGATACTTCTACTTTATTTGGAAAACCCAAAAACGAAGGTGGAGTCAAACAATTATAACCATACATAGCTTCAAACGAAGTCATTTTTATAGATGCATGCCATGCACTATTGTATGCAAACTCAACCAAGGGTAAATATTCACTCCAATTATCCTGCTTTTCATTCACATACATACGCAACATATCTTCAACTACCCTGTTAACCCTCTTGATTTCCCCATCAGTTTGTGGGTGGAAAGCTGTACTCATACGAAGTTGAGTTCCAATCAATTCAAATGTTGCTTTCTAGACATTTGATGTAAATCTAGAATCTCTATTAGAAATTATGCTTTTGAGCATTCCATGCAATCAAAATATTTGTTTTACAAAGATTCTTGCAACATTTAATGCAGTATCAGTCTTTCTCATAGCAAAAGAAGTGTGCCATCTCGGTGAGTGGATTGACTACAACAAATATGGTATCATGCTTACTTCTGGTCATAGGTAGCTTACTAATAAAGTCCATAGAAATGGACTCCCACTTCTGATTTGGAACATCCAAAGGTTGAAGCATTCCAAGCATCCTCTTAAACTCAGATTTCACATGTTGGCACTTCAAACATTCACTTACATATTTTCTAATATCCCGTTTCATACATGGCCAAAAGTAAGAATACTTTGTTTTAACATAAGTCCTTGAATAACATGGATGTGCAGAAAACGGTGCATCACGACAATCATGCAGTATTTTTACTTTTAATGGACATTCGGACTATATGCATACCCAATTGTCACAATACAATGTTGCGTTCTGCACATGAAATTTTTCTCATACATCAATGCCCTGTTTGCATTCAAAGAACTCAAAATAGGTGGATAAAAAGGATCTTGTTTTATCTCTTCTTGAATTTGATTGAGAAAATCAAAATTTATTACAGAAACAAGATTACAGAAAGGTCTCCGACGTAGTGCATCAACAACCTTATTTTCCTTACCAACCAGATACTTAATGTCAAAATCATACTCACTTAATAATTCAATCCAACGCTTCTACTTGTTGTTAAGCAATGGTTGTGTGAAGATGTATTTAAGACTCTGATGATCTGTTTTCAATTCAAACTTAACCCCTACGAATAGATGTCTCCAATTCTTAAGTGCATGCACAACAGCAGGCATTTCTAAATCATGGGTAGGATAGTTAAGTTCATGTTTTCTTAGTTTTCTGGACTCATATGCGACCACCGTGCCATCCTCTGAAAGAACACATCCTATCTGACTACCACTTGCATCACATGCAGCCACAAAAGGCTTTCCCATTTTTGGTATTTTCAAAACACAATTCTCAATGACTTTTTGTTTCAACGTTTCAAATGATTTTTGACAGGCATCAATCCACGCAAATCCTACATTCTTTATAGCCAATTCTGTGAGGGGAGTAGCTATCTTAGAGAAATCCTTAATATGTGCTTTTTCATAGTGTGCCAACCCAAGAAAACTTCTAACATCCCTTAAAGTCTTAGGAATCGGCCAATCAACTATTGCTTTTACTTTATCCTCATCTATAAGGATTCCTTCTTTTGATATTACTCTTCCTAGATACACAAGTTTATCCTTAGCAAAGAAACACTTACTCTTTTTCCCATACAATTTGTGTTCTCTAAGAGTTTGCAAAGTCTTCTTGAGATGTACCTTAAAAGACATCAAGAAGAGTGATTTGAAGTTGTTGGGATTAAGAGAAGCTAGTGGTTCAGCTTGAGTGAAACAAAAAGGAGATATAGATTTGTGAATATGCAAGGGAATAAACCAACTATTTTGAGACTACTGGATATTGCATTCGATAACAATTAGGGAAGTATACTTTTAAGATAAGAACAACATGCTTGAGTTCAAGAAGTATATGTAGAAGCTTTAAAGTGATCCAGTAAAATGAATTAGAGGGTTGAAATGCTAAGCTTCATATTATCTCCATATACTAGTAATGGTATGGTAGTGAATATCAAAGACTTGGATACCCCGTTGAAGGATTGGGAAACCCTAATAAGGCTCTGATATACGTCAGCTAGATATCAAAGACTCAAATAAAAAACCAAATTTATAGCATAATAAATTTATTATTAATATAGATTATTTTAGTTTGAATGCGATTGAGTTTAAGATTATTTCGGTTATCATAGTGTTTGTCATATAGATCATGATGCTTTTCTTCCCTATACCTACAACTAATATAGGGATAATAAGAAGTGGATGGAAATAACCACATTTGTATTTCTAAAATAAACTACTTTATTTTGAATAACTTTTGGCCTTGATGGTCACATAGGAAAACAACATATAAAGCTGAAAAATAATTCACAATGAGTCCCAAATATTGTATGCATGTAAAGAAAGAAGCAATTTAGAAGGAAAAAAATTATTAGAAGGTGGTATTGTTGTCAGCTTCAAAGAAAACGTAAGAATTTTTATTTAATAAACCCACGATGTGTTTAAGGAACTAAAATGAAAGGAAATAAAAATAGATTCAAGAGATACTTAGGATGTTCACAAGCATTTGAATAGAACGGATAGAAGAACTTAATGAAACTTCAATTGCATATTTGATCACATTTTGAGTTAGATGCAACATCCGATCCAACATTTGAACAACACAAGTGAAGGATTTAGAAAGATCAAAGATATTATAAAAGAAAGATAGTTAAAGAGCCTAGATTTTCTAGAGCCCCCAAAATATCCATTCGTTTTGAATTCACAAATGAATGGAGTTCTGCAAATCCCCTTTTGCATAAAATTCACACTTCAAAATCCTCACATGGATACTTAGAATACTAATACTTAAGAAATGATGAACACTAAAAAGCTTCTTTACTTTTCAACCAACTTCCATTATCCATAACCCTTTGCCAACTAATATTTTTTAGTATGATAAATAATGGGATAATGTACACTTACACTATGGAGCTTGAAGTACAAATGGACTCAACATACCACATACCTTTTGTCACTCAAAACAATTAGTCTCTGAGTTCCAATAGAATGAATTGGAGAGATTCTATGCACTCAAGATAAACTATGCAAACCTCCTAGTGAACCTTATCTCACTCAAATTGCTTGGTCCTAATTTGAGAATGAACGCCTCCAAGACAGACTACTAAAAACCTTCAGTAAGCATGCACATAGAGAGCATTTTTCATCTAAATCAATTCCCTCCAAATATGCAAAGATAAGACTCATGCTGCACAAAACCTTTAGAGAACTTTAAAATCTTTTTAATAAATTAATTATTGCGCCAAGTTGATATCATATGAATAGGAACATCTGCTCAACAGTCATACCTAACTAGCCTAGAGGAGCCAAACTATGAGTTATGGCTACAGAAAGTGTGAAGAAAATCCTCATGAAAGCAATGGGAAGGATTAGCAAGGGATCTACTAGCGTATTCAAATTCTCCAACTTATACCACATGCACGATCATGTGAATTCAAAAATCAATGTTTGTTTATACAACTTTTAAAAGATTCCCTAAATGAAATGGAAGATATTCTCCTATAATATAGGCTTTATCACACCTAAGAGTGATAGGTGATTGATTTGAGAGATATCCAGGGGATTTAAATTCAAACAAATGCTCCTTCTTGGATCCTTGTTTTGCAATGTTCTAGGTTATATCAGTTCAGAATGTTCATATGCTTCTAAGTTTGGAGCAAGATTTCTAACACTCCCCCTCATGATTTGACCTTAAAATCTTCACACTACCTCCATTATTCCAATGCCTCCTTTGTTCTTTGTTAGATTTTTTATATACAATTATTTGGTGAGCATATAAGCAGGTTGATGGTTAGTACTTATATGCTGGACTTGTACCTCTTTAGCCAGTAGCTTCTCTTTGATGTAGTGGCAATGTACCTCTTTATATCTTCTCCGATTCATGGAACATAGGATTAGCAAATAGGTACACACTACTCCATGTTGTCACACATGTACGAGAAATGTTCTAGACCATATTAGACTCGAAATCGAGCCCAAGAATTTCAATACTTCAGTATTTTCACTGAAAACCCTATTTATTGTCATCTTTGCAATTCGGCTGCTTATGCCATCCCCGTTTGAGGTTTCTGAGACATATAAATGAACTTCTAATTTCGTCTTTTTCTTTTTTCTTCTCAATACGTAGATTAGAGCTCAAATGAAAGATTGGATCAACTTGAAATGTTTATGGAAATCTTCAAGTTGAAATGGAATTTACGATGTTTCCATTATTTAATGTCTGGCGTGTATTCCATCATTTGAGAACATCAACGAAAATGGAACCCAAAGAAAATGGTCATTCATAGATTGTAATACTAACCTAGGCATGTTTGGTGAGGAGAAGGGCAATGAGCTATAAGAGGCGACTGACATAAGCAGCCAAATATGCATTGACGGTGTCATGTAGATGTCTATGGTGATTGGCATGAGTCTTCTAATGAACATATCTGGAGTCTCTATCTGACGTAAAACTGGCTCCGCGCGGCATTGGTTTCAAGGCTTTCACACAATAGGAAGTGAATGTACATCATATTTAAAGCGCCCTATCGTATTCCCCTCAAGAGCAACATGTTAGCCTCGTCCCAAGCCGCTTGGTTGGGTGGTTGGGCCTTTCGCCTCTTGAGGTGGGGGCGAGGGTTCAACCCCCACCAGCAACATGTAAGGGACATGCTATCATGGAAACTTGTATCTTGTGGCTGAAGGCCACCGTTTATCGTGCTTTGTGGTAGTTGTGACTGCAGTCTAACCCAGCTATGTAAACCCCTGTTCTTGTGGGATAAGGGGGGTCCCATGGATACTATGCCCTTCCTTGTACAATTGTAATTTCAAAGTTAAAGCCTGGAAGAGTAGACCTCGGGTGAACCTCCATTTATAAAAAAAAACAGCAATATGTTAGCCTCGTCCGTTACTATCGAAAGAATAATTTGACATGTCTTCAGTTCATTGTTCGTATGCATGCTGGAAGCCTCATCCCCAACCAAGAGTGGGTCGGAACATGAGAGTAACAGGTTGTCATGTATGAGACGTTTTCCCAGCGCCATGCGTCGATATCTCGAAGTCAATGCATTCCTCTACCGAAATCGAAAGAAGGAGTACGACATTGTAAGGTGATCTTGTTGACCGCTTCAACGAGAAGAAAAGGAGTTTTTATTCAATAGAACTATAGTCTGTTTACGGAACTACAATTCCAAAGATAAAAAAACTAAATAAAGGGGCTTTCTGCTCATCCGTTTGCAGGAAGGAGTGAGAGGAAACGAATGTTTCATTGCTTGAACCTCGAGACAATGCATGTAAATTGACAAATGGAGAAGCTGTAGAATTGTATGTAGACGTTCGACCTCAATTAGTACTAATCAATTTGCGATGCTTCTATAAGTTCAAGCAGTTTGTTCTGTGTGAATTCGTTTAGGGCGATTAATGTACTTTTGTTTTTTGAATGTGAATCACCCTGTCGTTTTGTTCTAAGCCAAACTCAAACCAAAACCCATTGAGAGCTAAACGATAGATCGCGATCAACTTTTCTTTGATCATAAAATCTAAAGGACCTATCAACATTAGGTTTCACTTATGAAGGGGTGATGTATTCATTCAATGCAAGATGGCACTTGCAGATCTGCATGGAAGCAGATCTCAACATGGACCTACCCTCTAAAATCAAGATTGACATTGGTGAAGGAATGCCTATTGAATAGGAATTACTATACATCAGCATATGCATTAGTCCTATCACTAGACATGAGTGGGCATCTTCAATAAGTTCTTCTTCTTATGCTATGTATGCAATCCGTTGGTTTTCTTGTATGACCTTCGCATTACGTTGCCATTTTTTCCTTCTTATGCATAACGAGTCT
The DNA here is from genome assembly GCA_020310875.1 of Ceratopteris richardii. Taxonomy (NCBI): domain Eukaryota; kingdom Viridiplantae; phylum Streptophyta; class Polypodiopsida; order Polypodiales; family Pteridaceae; genus Ceratopteris; species Ceratopteris richardii. The sequence goes on along the minus strand of CM035419.1, from coordinate 32,309,616 downwards.
TCACCTGGCCTTCACTCCATAGGATTAAGAACTCCAAGATCTCTCCATCCCCCCCCTCCCCCTTGATGCAGTAAAGAATTTGTACTACAAAGAGCAATAAAGTCAAAAAATTAGAGGACTAAACATTATAAAACACATTCGCTCCCCCCCCACCCAATTTTCTTACTTCCCTATCAAATTCCCTGAAGGATAGTGCTTTAGGTTTTCCTTTTAGATCTCACTATTATTTTGTATATCCTTTTTTCGTTAATGTATTTGAGGTTGGTTTAAAAAAAATGGAAGGATCAAAGAGATATAAAGGAAGCTCACAATTACTTTATCCCCTTTATTGAGATTAATCTACCTTGGAGTTTTTCTCTTTCTACCAAAAGTTCTTTCTTATCCATAAAGGTTCCATTCAAGAAATTTTTAGATTCAGCAAGAATATGATATCTTTCCTTGCTATTTATTACATAATCTAAACAATCTATATAGTTCTATCAAAATTCCCAAACTTTGATTTGACTTAGCCTATTCTTTTTCAAATTAAAGTGTTGACTTTCTATAGTGCATTCTATTGTAGAGATACCATCCCTTGATCTATTTCTAACTCTAGAGATACTTCAAGTTTAAGATGCACAACATCTTGGAATATTTGCCTGATTAATGTGAATACGTTTCTATGAATTTGACATATTTGTGTATATATGAGAAGTGGCTCACACGATCCTAGCTCGACATAAATGTAAAGATAATTCAGTTTTAGAAAACTTAAAAGTTTCAAGTGATGTTAGAAGATTTTGTATAGGATAATAAATTCAATGACTAGATGTCCTTGTTATGCCATAGTTTTGTATACGATTTTGGACAATTGTGTAGTACTCGAAAGGATTTTATGAAATGTTTGATAATCAAACATTTGCAAGCAAAACGCTATTGAGATTTTCATACTATATATTCATATTTCTCCATGTACCATTAGTCAGACTTCGCTAAGATTAGATATGCCTCTTGTACTAGAAAAAAACATGCATAAAACTGTTGTTGGAAGTAGCTGTTTACCACTACCTGACAAAGACAGAATTAGGCAAGGAGCCTAATATATTTAAACATACACACATATACACATACGTATGCACACATACATACGCACATATACTTACACATACATATATACATACATACATATTCACATATATACACACACAGATACACACATATACATGCATATAGACACACTTACATAAATATAGATATATATCTATATGTCATAGATGCATTTTATACATACACAACTACACACACATACATACATGTATACACACAAAAACACATATATTATGAATGAATTATATAATTAAAGTTGTAAATCGTATGTTATATACAAACAACAATAGAAATCATTATCACAAAACTATTGATTAATTAGTACCATAGACACAATTTAAAACATAACTAAAATGAGAAAATATATAGACATAAAAATGTAAGTATATGAAGTTAAAATATATATTCAATGTAATATATTAGCCATCATGATCATCCTCATCCACATTGTTCTGTAAGTCTTGATTATCATGATCATTGTCATGCTCATCCTCATCATCATGATCACCCACATGATCTCATGTATCTGCAATGGTATCATGGGTAGAGGTGTGACCACTCTGTGAGGATCGAGATCATCTCGCTTATGTTTGTCTCTCTACCTCATCCATATCTACCTCTCCATAATAGTCCTATATTACATATAATAAACATAAATAAATAAACCACTTAAAATATCAATAAAAATAAAATAACTATATGAATTTGACTAATACTCACAAAATTGTTTGGATGATAGTGCATGTACTCACTAAGACATGGATATCCACAATGTGTAGCCAAATCAATTTCCTTTTTCATAGGATATTGACAATAATTCTTTCGCTGCATTGAAACAAATAAAAAAGATTAATGATTAGTGATTTATTTAAAATAAAAAACATAGTTTTAATAATATGTATACTTACAAATCTAACTACAAAACTATCATCACCTACTTGGCCTAAGTGTGATGTATGACCAGACTCAACTCTCCTCTTTATAGCTACCTATATTTATTTAATGAAACAAATAAACTTAGATTAAATATAAAACATATGAGAACTATAATTCAATGTAATATAAACTATTAATTTGTATACCTTTTGCTGAGGAAATGATTGCTGAAGAGGTAGTTCTTTTCAAAAATACTGGCTTGTCTCAAGTGGTAAGTTAGATCTTCTCGTGTTTTGTTATACCATACAATATCTCATGTTATTTCAATTGCAAAAAAAAGGGAATCAGAATATAAAAGAAATTTAAAATTTATAAACATGCATATAAAGACACACACACACACATACATAGTAAATACATACCCACACACATACATATATACACACATTTATACATGCACACACACGTATACATACATTTCCACATACATACACTTACATTTACATACATACACACACAAACATGCAATCACATACACATATGCATGCACTTACACGTACATGGATACCCACACATACACATATACACATGCATACATACATAGTAAATATATATCCACCCACATACATTTGTACACACACATATACATACACTTACACATACATACATACACTTACATATACATACACACATACATGCATAGATATACACATATGCATACACTTACACATACATAGATATTCACAGGTACACATATACACACAAATACATGCATACACATACACATGTACATACACACACATACATGCATACATATACACATATACATATATATACATACACACACATACATGCATACACATATGCATATACATACATATACATACATGCATACACTTACACACACACACACACACACACACACACATATATATATATATATATATATATATATATATATATATATATATATATATATATATATATATATATATATATATATATATATATATATATATATATATATATATATATATATATATACATATACACACACATACATGCATACACATACACATATACATACATATGCATACATAGTAAATACATAACCACACACATAAATATATACATACACTTACACATACATGCCCACACATATACATATACATACATGCAGACACATACACATACACATGCATATCCACACATACACATATACACATATACATGCATACGCATACACATACACATACATAAACATACATAGTAAATACATACCCGCACACACACACACACACACACATATATATATATATATATATATATATATATATATATATATATATATATATATATATACATTCATGTATACGCATACACATATACATACACTTGCACATACATACACACACTTATATATAGATACATACACACACATACATGCATACACATATACAAACACATACATGCATACACCTACGTATATACATACACTTACACATACATAGCCACACATATACAGACACACACAAATAATTGCATACACATACCCACACATATAGATACCCACATACATAATAAATACTTGCACACATACACACACATACATCCACATATAAATATATACATACACACGTTATACAGTTATAGTTTTGTATTTGTATTAATATGTTAGAATGTGTACTTGCATATACATGAATATGTGTGTATCTGTAAATGTGTATATGTGAATGTTTATCTATGTAAATAATCAGATTATTAATATCTAGCACAATTAGATTCTCATCAATGAGAGACAAATCCACGACCATCTCCTAATCATGCAAGGATTTCTTTTTGTAAATATATCAAAATTTTTATTATAATGTTTGATAGATACGTACATGACTGATATATTTTTTTATTGTTATACTAGAAACAGATTTTGATCTGTCAGAGGTTACTCCACCACCTCCTATCCATGCAATGACATCTTTACATGTGTCGTCACTACAAGAAATAGGGGGCCATAGCGACCCCTCCCATTCGAAAAACAAACCAGAAGCGTCCCATAAGTGATGGCCGTGTTTCTTTTTAAGGGCCTCGTCGCATAAGCAATGTTAGCGTCACTTATGCGATGCTAAAAGTAGGCATCAAAATTAGTGTCGCTAATTAGCGATGCTATTTGCGATGTTGGAAAACTAGCTGCAACGCTTTAGCATCGCATAAGCGACATCGTGTGTTTGAGAGCATCGCATAAGCGATGCTCTTGAATGTTAAAAAAAAAATTCGATTTCTCCAAGCACATTTGTGCCAGGATTTGGATGCACAAAGAGAGAGAGAGAGAGAGAGAGAGAGAGAGAGAGAGAGATCCACACACCCTGTGAAGCCAGGTACGCATGCACACACATACATATGCATACACACACATATACACACATAGACACACACACATACACATAGACACACACACACATACACACACATACACACACATACACACACATACACACACATACACACACATACACACACATACACACACATACACACACATACACACACATATACACACTAGTTTTCATACACACATACACATGCATACACACATATATATACACACAAAGACACATGCATACACACATAGACACACACACACACATACACATACACACACATACACACACACATAGACACATACACACTTACACACACACAAACACACATCGACACACATTTACACATACACATACACTTGCATATAGACACATATATATAGATACACACATAGACACACACATACACACATAGACACACACACATACACACATATAGACACACACATATACACACACATACACACACATATACACGCATACACGCATACAAATACACACGTACACATACACATACACACATATATATGCATACACACACACACACACGTAAAGAGACATACACACACATCCACATACAATTATACATATGCATACGTACATGCTTACATGCATACACACACATACACATGCATACACACACACACACACATGTAGAGATACATACACATACATGCACACATATGCATACAAAATGCATATGCATACATAATGCATATGCATATGCATATGCATACATACATAGTTACATACATACACACACATACACACACACACATACATATGCATACATAATACACATGCATATGCATACATACATGCTTAAATGCATACACACATACACATGCATACACACATACACATTATTATAAATAGAAATAGATAGAGAGAGAGAGATTGAGAATAAGAGAGAGAGAGAGAGAGAGAGAGAGAGATTGAAGGAGAGAGAGAGAGAGATGAAAGAGAGAGAGAGAGATGAAGAGAGAGATATAGATAGAGAGAAAGAGAGAGACATAGAGATACATACACACATAGCTTAAAGCCTTGGTGAGTTATACCTTACGTATTCATTCTCCTTAACCCCCCGCATGTCCATTGGATGATGGATACATATTACATACACATATGCATATGCACATGCATATGCATACATACACACACACACACATATACATGCACACATGTGTACACACACATGCATATATGCACATACACACACATCACAAATACATCCACACAAACACACATATACACGTTTTAGGGTTAGGGTTTTAGGATTAGGGTTTTAGGATTAGGGTTTTTGACTTTTACATATATACACGCATAATACATGCACACATATACACATGCATACACACATACACATACACATACACATACACATACACATACACATACACATACATACATACACACACACATACATACATACAGAGACACATACACAGATACATACATAAATACACACATACACATAGAGAGAGAGAGAGAGTCACACGCACATACATGCATACATACACACACATGACATATACATACACACATAAGCATGTTTTAGGGTTAGGGTTTCAGGGTTAGGGATTCTGCCTTTTGCATATATATACACCTGCATACACACATATACACATATGAACACATAATACATATGCACATACACATATGTAGACACGTGCATACACACATACACACACATACATACATCGACACACACACATACACAGACACACACACACACACACACACACACACACATATATATATATATATATATATATATATATATATATATATATATATATATATATATATATATATATATATATATATATATATATATATATATATATATATATATATATATATACATGCATACAAACATACACATATGTGACATATACATACACACATATGCATGTTTTAGGGTTAGGGTTTTAGGATTAGGGCTTTTGTCTTCTACATATATACACACATGCATACACGCATATATACATATAAACACATAATACATATACACATATATATACACATGCATACATACATACACACATATATATGTTTTAGGTCTAGGTCTTAAGGTTTTAGGATTTTTACATAGATACAGATATGCATACACACACACACACACACACACACACACACACACACACACATATATATATATATATATATATATATATATATATATATATATATATATATATATATATATATATATATATATATATATATATATATATATATATATATATATATATATATATACATACATGCATACAAACATACACATATGTGACATATACATACACACATATGCATGTTTTAGGGTTAGGGTTTTAGGATTAGGGTTTTTGGCTTTTACATATATGCACACATGCATACATACATACACACATCTATGTGTTTTAGGTCTAGGTCTTAAGAATTAGGGTTTTAGGATTTTTACATAGATACACATATGCATACACACACATACATACATACATATATATATATATATATATATATATATATATATATATATATATATATATATATATATATATATATATATATATATATATATATATATATATATATATATATATTCACCTACACATATATATACACAAGAATACACACATACACCTGTTTTAGGTCTAGGTCTTTAGGATTAGGGTTTTAGGGTTTTTACGCATGCAGATAAATATTTACACATATACAAATATACACACATAATACATATACACATACACATGTATATACATAGGCAGACACACATAAACATGTGTTCTAGTTGTTGTTTATAAATGTCATGTCAATGTGTCTCATTTCTTTGTACAGGATCCATGATTCATTTCGCTCATGTCGTTTGTATTTGACCGTATGTTTTGATCAAATTTTTTTTTTGTTGCCTGTTATACATGTCACATGTACTTGGGTTTTTCTTGGGCAGAGTGGATTTTCTTTTGCTACACAACAGCAGGGGAATGTTGTTGTAGCAAGAGACAACACACTCTGCCCAAAAAAATTTTGCAGATATGGTCATCGGTATAGGCGACGGTATAAGCATCGGTATCCGCAGGCACATACGGATGCTTATACTGACTATTTTGCCCAGGGGCATACCATGGGTTATACCGATGCTTATACTGACGCATATACCGACGCTTATAACAACGCTTATACCGATGCATATACCGTTGCTTATACCGACACTTTGGTTCTGACGCCTACATCGACCCTTACACCAACCTCGGGGCAAAATCACACCCATTTATTTTCCTCGGTAAAAGCCTCGGTATACGCCTGATATGTTGTAGAGACTCTATAGAGAAAAAAAAAACATAAAAGTAAAACATTAAATATTTATCTTACTTTATATGTAAAACTTATAGTTCATTCCATTTCAAGTGAACAAAACGTAGGTAGCACACACACACACACACACACACACACACACACACACACATATATATATATATATATATATATATATATATATATATATATATATATATATATATATATATATATATATATATATATATATATATATGTGTATATGTATGTATATTTAGACACATATATATGCACACCTTGTTTGAGATGGTAGTCAGATACAAGTAAGCAGAGTCGGGAAAGAGGGTTTTTGTATGGTGAAGAACCAATCCTGCACATGTATATGTATACATATATGCATGTATGGTATTTTCAAGCACACATTTTTTGTACTTCAGTACTGGTATGTGTTTTCCATATAGTTGAAGTATATATACACATTGCATCTAGTCTTCCCACCACATGCTAGAGAGATGTCTCTCCTGCCAGCCTTATGTCTCTATATATAGCTATTCAAATCGATGATGCCCATAATACATATAAAGATATATACAAATCATATATATATATATATATATATATATATATATATATATATATATATATATATATATATATATATATATATATATATATATATATATATATATATATATATAACATACATGTACATATATTCACATAACACACATGCCTAGGTGCACACATACATATAAATACATACACAATAATAAACGTACTTGCATATACCACACAAATGCACATGCATACATACACCTGTGCATGTTAACATATGCATACACATATCACACACATGCACACACATATATACACATGCAACACACATATGTGCATACTAACATATGTATACATATAATACACATGAATACACACACATATGCATACATACATGAGAGTAATGTTTCCATGAAAAGAAAGCTATATACAAATTTTAAGGCACACCCCAAAGCTTCATGTTCTAACTTCAAAGAATGTGTTTTCATCTCTATGGTGGGATTCACTTATATTCAAGTTGAATAAAGGATATCCTATTGTTTGATACCCATTCAGATGATTCAAGTTAATGATCAATAGCTAGAATAGGATCTACTATCTAATCTACTCATGTGTTTTCATTATTACCATCATTTCTATAAGATATCAACAGTGTCTCATCTTCATTATCCTTATTTATTTCTATTATTTCTTCCATTCTAAAATATGTGTTCTCATAAATAAAATCATCTATTGATGGACTAATATTGATTTCTAGTAGTTCTTCTTTATCATGAGTAGAATCAACATATAGAGTCTTATCATCTTCATCAACTAGATTGTTATCGTTGTCATGTACAATGATTCTAATTTCTCTTTGAGATGTCCATATATCAATACTTGACAATGAATCATTAAGTTACTCTCATCAATCTCTATAATAATAAAGTGTTCAAAAAATGAAGAACCTCTAGGTTGAACATGAATGAATTTCCACGAGGATGACCATGAGGGTTTTTATAAAAAAATGCTTGTTCAATATGCCTAGGCAATATATATGGTTCTCTAGTTAATAGTATGATTATGAAAGAATCAACTGCCCAAAACTTAGATAGTTCCCTTTGCGATAAGTAATTAGTACCTTTATACTCAAATCGAAACCAATAAATCTTCAAAATAACCTACTAAAATATAAAAAAACAAAATTTCATTGTTATGTGCTTAAAAAAAATTTATAAACTATATCTAAAAAAAACATTTGTACGTGTTTAAACATATGAAATGATATTTCCTAAATACCAACAATGGTTCCTATGTAGCCAATTGAACTATCTATAAGGTTCGTATCTTTTGAGCTAGCACGTGATAGTAGCTTGAAAGAAGCAAAGTGCTAGAATACTCTAACTTATGCAAAGAAACAATCATTTTGATTCTATTATTCTATCCAAAAGCAAAAATATGTGTGCATTCAAGCCTACAAGAAAAATAAAATTATTAAAGAGAAAATAATATACATATATGTGAACAAGTAGAATATTATTCAAATCAAAATACCTTTCTTTCACAACCTATCATTGGCTCCCTCTACTCATTAGAGATTTGTTCATTATTTGCATTGGCTCATTGCATAATAGTATGTAGTCAATCCGATAAAGAAGATATATTTTATTCTCATTACCTTGGAGATTACGTCTATATCTTTTGTTTCTCCATATTTTACTTTGGATATATTGAAGTTCCTTTTCGTACTCGCTAACAAAGGCTTGCATGCATTCACTATTATATGCTAAAAAAGTAGAAACATTACTCTTTTCTTGTCATGTAAGTGAAATGGAACTCCCTTACCAGATAACACCTCATCTATTATTTTTAAAGATGAGTCGTTGGTCTATGCATGTGGAGCTGCTTTATGAGCTCTTTCAAGGTATTCACTAACATAGTACATGCACTCCTCAAACATCCATCCCTTTGCCATAGATCCTTCTAGTTTTTCTCTTTATCGCACGTAACGTTTTAATAATCCTATAAATCGCTTGACCCAAAACATCCATTGAGTGTTTGGAACACTTGCGATCTTTATTTCATCCACACGATGGATTAAAAAAAAATGAATATGAATATCAAAAAATGATGTTAGAAGCTCTTTCTCCATCAAACATAATAGCTCTTTCTCCATCACGTTTGTTTTGTGGGAGTCTTTGTCAATCTCTATTCATCTAATCCACCTATTATTATCATAAATAAAGTTATAAAGAAATTATTTCATAAGTAAAAGATAAAAAAAGTCTTATATATTAAATATAAAAGTATGGTAATTACCTTATAAGCAATCAAAGATGATAGATCACATCCTGTACTCCTTTTGTTATACATCCATGTATAACGAGAGGTATATTGTGAAAAAAGTTATGCCAATCATGTGTCCTTAACCCAGATAAGCTCTTATCATCCATTGTTGGAAGGAGTAGGTGCAAAATTTCTTTCTTGTTGATTTCTATAAACAAATGGCAACAGATTTTGTTTTTGGTTTTGCTCCTGTAAATGATTTCTTAATGCTATTGTGTCTTTTAATCCAAGAAGATGTTGTCATAATGAATAACCAATATTCTTGAGTATATGCATAGGATCAAGAAGATGATAGACCTCTAACTATCTCCAATGTTAAAAGTCAAGCTTCAAGCTACAAATTCGTGGGGAATCTTTTATGGATATGTGGAGCAATCAAAGGAAGCCAAAAGCCACGAGATTCCATCAAGAAAAGTCACTCAACCACTCCCCAATTCATCTCAACTAAATCCTCCAAGTTAAGAGGCTGATTTGGAAAGGTAGTTCCTAGATTTTAGGGGCACACTTCTCACTATAAAAGGAGCATGTATCCGGACTTCTTTTGGGCCATCTTCTTCAAGTTTTAGCTCATGTAAAGTGAGCACTAAGTGCTGGAGTTGTGATAAGCAAGCCCCTTGCTTAAAATAGCCCCTTGCTTGCTTGTTTGTTTTCTTTTAGTAGGCATATCTATGTGTGTACGCAGGCAGTGTTGCAACTCTCTACCCCTGAGTTGGTAGCATTGGTTCTCCCTCATATTGTATCCATTTGATGTAATTCTTGTCTCATTGGATAGCTATTAGAGTCTTTTGTATGCTCACAAATTCTCTGGAGCATTCTCTGAGTAATATGGGAGCAACATTCATTTTAGTGAAGTTGTGTGATTGATATCTCTCTCTGTGTGTAGGCTCTGTTGGAAATATTTTGCTCTCTGTTGTAAGGTCTGGTTCTCCTTCTCTATTTATTCATTTGCTATGATTTTTGTGTCATTGGGTAGCTATTAGAGAGCTCTAAAGTTGACCCACGTTTGAGATTCATTATCTGTATAATCTTTGAGAAAAGTTTTCTGGAGTGAAGTGAGGTCTCTGCTTGACTAGCAGTTGTGAGCATTCAACTAGCTCATGTTGTAGACATTCTTTCTCTTTGTGTAAGCATCCATTTATGGTAAAATTTGTCTTGTTGGAAAGCTCTTGGTGTCTAGTAGAGGTCTACAAAAGCTGACTGGAGTTCTTTGCATAAGCTCTGAGTAAGAGCACTTTTGGTGTGCATAGGTCAAAGAAGGATACCTGTGGAGGTCATTCGCGCTTCGTCGTTGCTTAGGGGTTGAGATACTTCCCCCATCAGTGGTATCAGAGCATTTGGGCATCTTGGAGGCATCACATACAAGCAAGAAGACCTCTTGGAGTTGGTGGTTGAAGATTTGCATCAACAAAAGCTTCTTGGAGGTAGCTCACATCAAGGGGGAGCTATTCTACTCAAAGTTTCAAGAGCACAAGGTGTCCATCTAAGAAAAGCTTTGGATTGAGGTAACCTCAGAGCCTCATTTTCATTTTACACACATTGGAGCATTAGTCAAGGGCTATCTCAAGTATCAAAGACTAGATATGGGAGACTTCAACACTCAAATTGAAAAGCTAGACAAAGGGAACTATCAACCATGGAGATTTAGGGTCTCCAACTATCTTATGGGCAAGGGCCTTTGGGGGTTGATTAGTGGAAGTGAACCAAGACCTAGGTTGGACGAGAATCCAACCAATGACTAGAGAAGGGCCGTTAGGGAATGGAATGAAAGAGACAAGAGGGTTATCTTTATCCTTTCCCAACACATTAGCAATAGCATGATCGGCCATATCCAAGACTTGGATTCAAGCATGAAGGTATGGGAGACACTTGAAAGGCTTTATTCAACAAGCACCAAAGCAAGGAAGATCCAGCTCAAGAATGAGCTCAACAACCTTAGGAAGAGCTCAGGGAGTAGCATAAATGACTACATACTTAAGGTCAAGGAGTTATCAGATGCATTGGGATCCATTGGAAGCCACGTAGATGATGACGATCTTGTGGCTTATACTCTCAATGGTTTGAGAGATGATGAGAAGTGGAAACCCTTTACCACTTCAGTTTATGTAAGGGATAATCTTCCGGATTTTGAGCAATTGGTTGCTCTCATGGTCACCGAAGAAATGAACATAGGTGGAAGTTCAACTAAAAGCAAGGATGCACAAGTTTTCTATGCAGGTAATCAAAGGTGCAAAGGAAGACGAGGACAAGGAAGGGGCAAAGGAAGGTTTGGAGGAAGGCAAGGCCACTCAAGCAATCAAGGACATGACCAAGGCACCTCATTACAAAGTAGGAGAGGAAGAACAAGAGGAAGAGGAGGACGACATCAACAAAACAGGAATCAAGATGGTGAAGGATGTTACATATGTGGCAAGTTTGGCCACTATGCTAGAGATTGCTACCAAGGAGGAAACCAAAGGAGCTATAATCAAGGTTCTTCATACAAAGGCCAAGGTAATTTTGCTTCTACAAGTTCAGAAAATGACAATCTCTTGATGATGCACATGAATGGGAATTCAAGCAAAGTAGATAACACTTGGTATATTGATAGTGGCTGTAGCAACCATATGAGTTGCAATTCTTCTTGGTTTACTAATCTACATGTTCCCAAAGGTAAAGGACATACCCATGAGATCTCCCATGTTGGAGATGTAGCTTTGGATGACAAGGAGGAAGGAAGATGTCTCAAGGATGTCTTGCATGTACCTACCATCACAAAGAACTTGGTGTCCGTTGGGCAAATGGTTGAAAGAGGCTATCAAGTAAGGTTCAACAAAGGTGGATGCTTTGTGGAGAACCCTAAGCAAGGTTACAAGGTCATAGCAAGAGGAAAGAAGCAAGGGAGACTCTTCACTTTGGAGGTAAATTCTCATTCCACTCAACATGTCTACTTCACATATGGAAACACGAGAATTTCGGAGTTGGACTTGTGGCACAAGAGGATAGGTCACATCAACATACAAAGAATGAAGGAAATGCAATTCAAGAGGCTGGTTGAAGGTCTTCCCAACTTCCAAGGACAAGGTATGAAGCATTTATGTGAATCTTGTCAACTAGGGAAGCAAGCGAGACTTCCATTCAAGAAGAGTGGCTACATAAGCCAACATCCATTGGAGTTGATACATACAGATGTGTGGGGGCCAACCAAAGAGCAATCCATTGGAGATAACAAGTACTTTGTCACTTTTATAGATGATTGCACAAGGATGGTTTGGGTTTATTTCATAAAAAACAAATCAGATGTGTTTACATGTTTCAAAGCATTCAAGGCAATGGTAGAAAAGGAAACAGGTACATATATCAAGAAGCTAAGGTCCGATGGAGGGGGAGAATATTTCTCCAATGCATTTTCTGATTTTTTAATGGATCAAGGCATCAAGAGGCAAGTAACATGCAGGTACACACCCCAACAAAATGGAGTAGTTGAGAGAAAGAATAGATACATTGCCGAGATCGCTAGAGCAATGCTTAATGAGATGAATGTACCTAACATGTTTTGCAATGATGCAGCAAATACCGCCGTGTATCTTATGAATAGGGCTCCTACCTCACGGATCCATGGCTTGACACCATATCAAGCCTATTATAGTAAGAAACCTGATCTCTCCCACTTGAAGATATTTGGATGTACTTGTTATGTACATGTGCCAAGTGAATTGAGGCACAAGCTACAACCAAAGGCAGAAAAGTGTGTGTTCCTAGGATATTCAAATGATCATAAAGGTTACAGGTGCTTCGACCCAAACACAAAGGAATTGAGGATATAAGGGATGTAGCATTTGATGAGCTACTCCCTTGGTATAAGAAGTATGATTGTATCCAGGACTATGAAGAAGAAAAGCATGGACATGATGAAGAACAAATTGACCTAGAGCTAAGCGGCCCAAGGTGTTCCATCAATGAAGATAGTTCAAGCATGAACTCACCATGGAGGGGGAGATCTTCATCAAGCTATGGAGCACAATCAATCAACAAAGGCAAAGCAACATTGGCGGAGTTGGATGAAGAAGGTAATGAAGTTGAAGATGATGAAGGACACATGATGGAGAAAGAAGCTACGTCAAAGAAAGAGATCAAGTTCCCAAGGCAAAGGAGGTTTATTCCTCCAAAAGGTGAAGAAAGGAAGTCTTCTAGAGTTAAGTATCCAACTCAAAGGTTTACTTATGATTCATACATGGCAACACATTATGCATATATGAACAAAGTAGTAGAAGATCATGAGCCGGATTGCTATGAAGATGCAAGCAGGTACACCAAATGGAAAGAGGCAATGCAAGAAGAGATCGACGCACTTGAGGAAAATCAAACATGGACTCTAGTGCCCAAGAAGGAGAACATGAAGGTAATAGGTAATAAGTGGGTGTATAAAGTAAAGAGGAATTCAGATGGATCTATTTCTAGGTTCAAAGCAAGACTGGTGGCCAAGGGTTTTGCACAAACCTATGGAGTGGACTTTGAAGAGACATTCAGCCCCGTGGCAAAGATGAGCATCATTAGGACACTCATTGCAATGGCTGCTAGCAACACTAGGTTTTGTTCATAAAGAGTTTCCACATCATGTTTGTATGTTGAAGAAGGCACTTTATGGCCTAAAGCAAGCTCCAAGGGCTTGGAACCAAAGATTGGTGGACTATTTGATCAAATGTGGTTACAATCAATGCAAGGCGGATCCATCTCTCTTCATCAAACAAAGAGGAGAACTTGTAGTCTACATGTGTGTGTATGTAGATGATCTTATCTTTACAGGTAATGATACAAAGGGCATTGAGGAGATCAAGGCAAAGCTTGAAAAGGAGTTTAGGATATCTGATCTTGGAGATCTTAGGTATTTTCTTGGCATTGAAGTTGTATACAAAGAAGAAGGTATTATGCTCATACAAAGGAAGTATATTCTAGACCTACTTGAGAGGTTTGGGATGCTACATTACAAGCCTATTTCAAATCCCATGGAAGTTAATGTAAAGCTAAGCTCCATTGATGGAGAGCCATTAGAGGATGTAACTTTTGATCGCTCTATTGTAGGCTCTTTCAATTATGCCACAATAACTAGGCCTGACATAGCATATGGAGTTGGAGTGTTATCACAATTTATGCATAGTCCAAGGACTACACACTTGCAAGCTGCAAGAAGAATGTTACGATATCTCAAGGCCACTATAAATGAAGGATTGTTCTATTCATTTGATGATGATATGCAGGTCAAAGCTTATTCTGATGCGGATTGGGCCGGTTCCAAGGAGGATAGAAGAAGTACAAGTGGTTACCTAGTCATGCTAGTTAGCAAGATCATCTCATGGATTTCAAAGAAGCAACCCACGGTGGCATTATCTTCCACCGAGGCTGAGTATAGAGCTTTGGCTCAAGTCACATGTGAGCTAATGTGGATTAAGAAGTTATTTATGGAGCCTAATTTGCAGGTTGACACATATCCAATTTTTTGTGACAATATGAGTAGCATTCATCTAGCATCGAATCCTGTCTATCATGCTAGAACCAAGCATATTGAAGTGCACTATCACTTCATAAGGGAAAAGGTGATATCGAAGGAAGTTTCAGTACATCATATTGGTACCAAGGACCAAGTTGCCAACATGTTTACAAAGGCTTTGGATGGAATGAAGATTTCAAAATTCAAGCAAAGCATCAACATGAAGGAGTTTGGATGAGGATGAAGAATTGAAGCTTGAGGGGGAGTGTTAAAAGTCAAGCTTCAAGCTACAAATTCGTGGGGAATCTTTTATGGACATGTGGAGCAATCAAAGGAAGCCAAAAGCCACGAGATTCCATCAAGAAAAGTCACTCAACCACTCCCCAATTCATCTCAACTAAATCCTCCAAGTTAGGAGGCTGATTTGGAAAGGTAGTTCCTAGATTTTAGGGGCACACTTCTCACTATAAAAGGAGCATGTATCCCGACTTCTTTTGGGCCATCTTCTTGACGTTTTAGCTCATGTAAAGTGATCACTAAGTGCTGAAGTTGTGATAAGCAAGCCCCTTCCTTGCTTGTTTGTTTTCTTTTAGTAGGCATATCTATGTGTGTGCGCAGGCAGTGTTGCAACTCTCTACCCCTGAGTTGTTAGCATTGGTTCTCCCTCATATTGTATCCATTTGATGTATTTCTTGTCTCATTGGATAGCTATTAGAGTCTATTTTATGCTCACAATTTCTGTGGAGCATTCTCTGAGTAATCTGGGAGCAACATTCTTTTTAGTGAAGTTGTGTGATTGATATCTCTCTCTGTGTGTAGACTCTGTTGGAAATATTTTGCTCTCTGTTGTAAGGGCTGGTTCTCCTTCTATATTTATCCATTTGCTATGATTTTGGTGTCATTGGGTAGCTAGTAGAGTGCTCTGAAGTTGACACAAGTGTGAGATTCATTCTCTGTATAGTCTTTGAGAAAAGTTTGCTGGAGTGAGGTGAGGTCTCTGCTTGACTAGCAGTTGTGAGCATTCAACTAGCTCATGTTGTAGACATTGTTTCTCTTTGTGTAAGCATCCATTTGAGGTAAAATTTGTCTTGTTGGAAAGCTCTTGGTGTCTACTACAGGTCTACAAAAGCTCACTGGAGTTCTCTGCTTAAGCTCTAAGTAAGAGCACTTTTGGTGTGCAGAGGTCAAAGAAGGATACCTGTGGAGGCCATTCGCTATTCGTCGTTGCTTAGGGGTTGAGATACTTCCCCCATCATCCAATACTCCAAAGAATACTATATCGACATATTCTCTGCTAGCATCAATTTTCCTTTACCTCTAATCTTTACATTCTTATCATTTTCATAATCACTAAAGACTTTAGATTTCGGATCTATAAGAGGTCCATCTCTCCATTTCTAATACCAATACATGGGTTTCATTGTTTTAGGACACTGACCTATTTCAATCTTTCCATTAAAATGTAACACTTCTCTTTTGCATCTTAATGAATGATCATCAAGCAAGAACACTCGATATGAAAGATCGCTCTTTTATGGAGATTCTTACTATGAACTGATCTCAACCAATCACCACAATAAGGACAAGCCTTATATCCCTTAGTAGATATTCCTGCATAATGAAAACCATAAAAATATAATTAGATTAACTCACATACAATTATATACATCTTAGATGAGGAAAACTACATTATTACATGAAGAGACACCATGTCCTAGAAAATCATCTATAGTTGAACCCATAATTCTACAAACCATAATGTGTCTTTGACTAATGGTTTTGGATACATCAATGACATTGATAACTCTCCATAACTCATCGAGA
The DNA here is from genome assembly GCA_020310875.1 of Ceratopteris richardii. NCBI lineage: Eukaryota > Viridiplantae > Streptophyta > Polypodiopsida > Polypodiales > Pteridaceae > Ceratopteris > Ceratopteris richardii. Next base: position 32,291,829 of record CM035419.1, on the reverse strand, counting down.
TTATCCATGAGAGGAGCAATATATATATTCATGTCTTTAACTTGTTTTTTCTTGGGATTAAAAGTGAAAGCATTAACTGTTCCTTTTTAATGCCAAGCTATGGTGGGAGACTGTAGTTAATGACTACCATAGGCCATGTTGAACGTTTAGTAGATTTCATCGAAAACACATTAACCCCATATAATGCAACTCCTAGCTTTAGATTGCATCCATGTTGTACAAAAGCAGGCTATCTAGAATCAATATGTTGAAAAGATGCACTATTTGTTTGGATTCTCAGTACTCCATCGATACTTTTATGATAGAAGTGCCATGTCAAAAGCTTTGATAATTAAGGTCTTTCAAACATATTTTTACTTCATGGAGCCAATGGAAAATTTCTCAATACCTTTTTTGGAATTTTATCCTCTGTGTCCTTATATCGAGGACATTCACATTTTGGACATGTAAAGAGTTTGCATATTCACCTCTGTATAAAAGACAATCATTAGGACATGCATGTATACATAGATAATCTATACCAAGTTGTTGATTATTGTCAAGGGAGCACTAGATTGTGCTCTCTGACTACAGTAGATAAGATTTACGAAATGCACTTATGATTACAAGAACACCCATGTAGGGAAAATGATACAAGAATATGTGACTGATACAAGATGTCCCACAACCCGGGACCAATAGGTATGGAAAACTGGACTAGAGATGATACAGGAGATCCCACAACCCAGGATGGTAAGTATGAGACAAGATATATGGATTACAAGATCTCCCTTCTGGGAGATGAACTGGATACACTAAAGAACTCGACAGGATCTCGTACTACGATTACAAGGGGACAAGATAGGATGTCCAAGAACTAGAATAGAACAAGGAACAAGACAAGAACTAGAACTAGAACTTGAAGAGTACTTACTTGGTGGCCACGACTCCTTGAGCTCCCAAGACTGGTGTTGGCAAGATTGATTATGAATGTGGCCAACCCCTCCTTATATAGGTTTTCCAAGGGCGGTTCTAGGGCGGTTACGAATTGATGATGTCATCGATGATGTCATCAATTCGTAGCATGGTCTCTGGATGTCAGAATCAAGCAAGAAGACAGTCGATCTTAGGGTTTTGGCACGTTTTGGATGCAATGGAAGGATTAGTTTCCCCAAATCCTGAACCAATCATGAGATATAGAATTCACATGGAATCTGAGAGTTTCCTTTGTCCATGACATTACCTCCCCCTCAAGCGACGAGTTCCACGAGGAGCGGTCACGTTCTCTGGTCTCGGCTTCATTGGATTTTTCTTATGGAACTCTCGAACCTTGATTGGTGCTCTTTGAAGGTTTTCTGCAGGTTCCCAAGTACGATCACTGATGTCATACCCTTTCCAATGCATAAGGTACTCTAATCTTCCTCGGGATATTCTCGAATCTAGGACATGCTCGACTTCAAACTCTTCATGATCATCAATCTCGATAGGTGGTGAAGGACTAGGTCTCTCCCCCTCAATGGTGAAAACTGATATGGTTCCAACATGGATACATGGAAAACTAGATGTATTCTCATGGTACTTGGTAGCTGGAGCTTGAAGGTGACTGGATTAATCTTGGCCAAGATGGTAAATGGACCAAATCTTTGATGATCTAACTTTGTACAAGGCCTTGAAATTTGGAAATTGTTTCTGAGTAACCATACTTTATCCCCGATTTGATACGATGGATTCTGGACACGATGTTGATTTGCATAGTACTTATATTGTTGTTGAGCTTTATGGATCTCTTCCTTGAGTTCTTTGTGAATGTCCATCAGGTTAGGCCTTGTCTCTGGCACCTGGGTTTTCGACATGATTTGAGAGTTGTATATCCATCCTTGGATGTTGTCCATAGTTTGCAAAGAAGGGAGTTTGCTTAGTAGATGCATGAACACTATTGTTATAGGCAAACTCTGCAAAGGGTAACAACTCAAACCAATCATTTTGGTGATAGTTGCTAGTGCAACAGAGATATTGCTCTAGGACTTGATTCACCCGTTCTGTTTGTCCATCATTCTGTAGATGATTTGTTGTAGATAGTTTAACTTGAACACCAAGGAGCTTGCAAAGACTGTTCCAAAAGCTGGATACGAACTGTGGATATCGATCACTGACAATATCATGAGGCAATCCATGAAGCCTAAAGATGTATCTGAGAAAAGGTCTCGCAGTGGCTACACCTGTGATTGCCTTTGTAGTTGGAATGAATTGTGCCATCTTTGTGAATCTATCCACAATAACAAGAATGACATCATACTTATCTGAATTTGGTAGATCTGTGATGAAATCCATAAATAATGAAGCCCATGGCCTTTCTAGAATAGGTAAAGGTTGCTAGAGGCCATGAGGCTTATGTCGTGGTACCTTAGATCTATTGCAAGTGTCACATGTTTAGATATATTCTTTGACTTCTTTCCATATTTGAGGTCACCAAAAATCCCTAGATATGAGTTCTATTGTTTTATTTACTCCAAAATATCCTGCTGCACGGTTGTCATGAGGTTGTTGAACTACTTGGATCCTAGGCTTTCCTGGAGGGACATATAATAGGTTCTTATAGAATAGTAACCCGTCCTTTTCCTGGAATTCATTTACTTCTTGGATTTTTCCTTCTTGAGCTTTTTTCTTAACATTACAAAATAATTCATCTTGTGGTAGATTCTCATGGATCAAATGATTCAAGGCTGAATCTTCAGGATGGGTTGAAGAGATAGTTGCTAACTGGAGATGCTCAGGCTTGAGTAATACACTCTCTTGCTGATCAAAGGCCTCTTCACCCTTCTTTGGTGCAAGGTAAGATCTTCTTGACAAGGCATCTGACTGACACTGTTGCCGTCCAGGACGATATGTGATGACAAAGTCGAACCTCGATAAAAAGTTACTCCATCAAGATTGCCTTCTGTTGAGGATGCTCGTGGTCATAAAATACTCTAGGTTCTTGTGATCTGTATACACGATAACTTTATGAGCTGCTCCTTTTTACTCTAGATGGTGATGCCAAGTATCAAATGCGTCCACTATGGCAAGAAGTTCTTTATCATGAATTTCATAATTAATTTCTAGAGGAGAAATTTTCCTTGAATTATATGCAACTGGATGTAGGTGTCCATCATCTCCATATTGTGAGAGAATGGCCCCTAGGGATGAGTCTGATGCATCTGTCTCTAGGAAGAAGGGCTTGGTAGAATCAGGATGAACTAGAATTGGAGCAGTAGTGAATGCTAATTTCAAGGTCTCAAATGCTTTTTCTGCTTCTTTGGTCCATGAGAATTTGGAGTTCCCTATAAGCTTGGTAAGAGGTGTCACTATCTTGGAGTAATCTTTAATGAATATCCTATAGAAGTAGGCAAAACCCAGAAAACATTGTACATCTCGAGCACATGAAGGTGGTTGCCAATCAAGGATTGTCTGAATCTTCTTAGGGTCCATAAAAATTCCTTTATCTGATACAATGTATCCTAAAAATTCCACTTCTGTCTTATGGAAAGAGAACTTCTCCAATTTTGCATATAATCCTTTTTCTCTTAGTTTCTCTAGGACTATCTTTACACGACATTCATGATCCTCAAGATTTTTGGAGAATATGAAGATATCGTCAAGGTATATTACAACAATATCATGTAAATATTCTCGAAAGATATCATTCATTATATGGTGGAAGACAGCTGGAGCATTTGTAAGACCGAATGGCATAACTACATATTCAAAATGCCGATACCTTGTTCGAAATGCTGTCTTCCATTCATCTCCCTCTCTAATCCTGACAAGATTGTAAGATCCTCAAAGATCAATTTCCGTGAAGAAATTTTCTTTTCCAAGGCATTCCAAGATCTCTCATATGAGTGGTAGAGGGTATCTGTTTTTTATAGTGACTTTGTTCAATCCACGATAGTCTACACACATCCGGAGAGTCCCATCCTTCTTCTTTACAAATAGAATAGGAGCTCGTGTTGGAGACATCGAGTGTTTGATAAACCCCTTTGCTAGATTCTCATCAATGTTCTTGCGTAGTTTTGTAAGTTCTTTTGGGGATAGTCTGTAGATTGGTCCAAAGGGTGGTTGTGCTCCCTCTTGAAGATCTATGGGGCAATCGTAAGATCTATGCTCTAGGAGGATATCCGCATTCTTCTTTTCAAAAACATCTTCAAAGCCTTTGTACTGATTGGGTAGCTGTACTGGATCATCTTTCTTGGTTTCTTGAGCTCGTATGGCATAGATCATATATGTAGGTTCCTTCCTTACTGCATGTATGAAGGCTTTGGCTCCGACATATGTTGGGTTCTTGTGGATATCTCGACGGGTGATTTTATTCTTTTCCCAATTAATGTCTAGATTATGCTTCTTTAACCAGGGCATTCCAATAATAATTAGATGAACTAGGCTAGATATTACATTGAAACATATATGGGATTCATAGTCACCAAGGTGTACTCTTAATGGTGTGGTTTCCATGGTTATATTCCCAGATGCTAGAGGTCGTCCATCTACTACTTCAGCTACTACTGGTTTGTTCTTCCGAAGTACAGGAATTCCATGTTTCTTAACCAATCCTTCATCGATGAAACATGAGGAGGCTCTTGAATCTACTAGGGTTGTAAGGGAAAGGGTCTTCTTGGGCATGATTAACTTGACAGATGCAAGAGATGTTTCTATGGGTGTAGCTGGAATTATGAGACGCTTTCTTATATCATGGTCCGGCTGCAGGGTCTCTTTTACAACTGGACTTCCTCGTTTCCCTGCTCTACAAGGGTGGCTCCGACTCTAGAGTTTGTTCTCTTGTTTGGACAATTAATTGCAATATGTCCAGGGTTTCCACAGTGGAGACATAGCTTATTAACTCTCCTTCTCTGTTTCTCTTCTAGTGTTAAAGGCTGAAGCCTAGTTACATCTATTTGCATAGGTTCAGGCATGGACTCATCTTTAGTAGTTAGTTGGAAAGGTTTCCACTGGTGAGGTCTTCCTTCTACTTGTTTCTCTTGTTTCCTTTCAAAAAGTCGGTTATCACATTGAATAGCTTGCATGATATATTCATTCAATGTTTTAACCTCTGGCATTGTGAGCAACATGTCCTTCACATCATCTCTTAAACCCCATCTGAATGGGCTTATGAAATAATCTTCATGCCAACTGAGATCACATATCAACTGCCTAAATTCAGATGCATAGGTAGAGGCAGGGCGGTTACCTTGACGTAGCTTTCGAAGTTTTGTTTCTGCTACTCGACTTGTATCTACATCTCCGAATGTGGCGGAGAGTTCTCGAAGAAATCCCTCATAGTCTTGAAGTACAGCCATGTTCTTCTCCAAGATTGGCACAAACCATGATAATGCTTGGCCACAAAGCAAGGTTCCAATAAACCCGACCTTGGATGCTTCGTCAGGGTATCTATCAAGTTGCATATGGATGTACAATTTAACTTGCTGGAGAAAGCCATGAGACTTTGTGCGATCCCCATCGAACTTTTCTGGCATGCAAATCTTGGGTTCCTTCATAAATGATGTACTAGGCCATTGATTCACTTGAATACTCCCTTGATTTGCTTGAAGACTCCCGATTCGTTCTTGTAATTCTTGGAGGATTGCACCTACATGCACTGGATGTCCCATCTCGACTTGTGTCTGTCGATGACTTAGGTCTTCGACTTGTTGTTGGAGACTCTCAAGTGATGCTACGATCTGTTCATAAGCGTTCTCCATGATGCCTGGTCTTGGATAGAAGATAGTCTTGCCAAAATGTCAAGGGAGCACTAGATTGTGCTCTTTGACTATAGTAGACAAGATTTCCGAAATACACTTATGATTACAAGAACACCCACATACAAAAAATGATACAAGAATATGTGCCTGATACAAGATGTCCCACAACCCAGGACCAATAGGTATGGAAAACTGGACTAGAGATGATACAAGAGATCCCACAACCCGGGATCGTAAGTATGAGACAAGATATCTAGATTACAAGAACTCCCTTCTAGGAGATGAACTAGATACACGAAAGAACTCAATAGGATCTTGTACTACGAGATTACAAGGGGACAAGATAGGATGTCCAAGAACTAGACTAGAACAAGGAACAAGACAAGAACTAGAACTGGAACTTGAAGAGTACTTACTTGGTGGCTACGACTCCTTGAGCTCCCAAGACTGGTATTGGCAAGACTGATTATGAATGTGGCCAACCCCTCCTTATATAGGTTTTCCAAGGGCGGTTACGAATTGATGATGTCATCAATTCGTAGCATGGTCTCTGGATGTCAGAATCAACCAAGAAGACAGTCGATCTTAGGGTTTTGGCATGTTCAGGATGCAATGGAAGCATTAGTCTCCCCAAATTGGGAACCAATCATGAGATATAGGCTTCACATGGAATCTGAGAGTTTCCTTTGTCCATGACAATTATCTTCTTCATTTGATCATGTGATGTAGGAAGAATATTCTTGCTTGTTGACAACTTCTCAAATAGTAGCACGTAAGTTCATAAAAAAATGATATGAATCACAATCAATAAATAAAGAAATCAATCGATAAATACATAAATAAATATATGGATAGTAAATTAAAAATTATACCTTAATAATGCAAAAATAGATACGTTACTCCACCCAAAATGATTTTGAAGGTCCAAAATAAGTAAGCTTGTAGTTAGTGGTGTGAAGCGACCTCCTTCATATATATGCTTTAGAAATTCTTCTGAAAGAGATTTCTCAATTTTAGAAAGATCAATGCATTCACTATCATTGTGATCCCAATCCTCAATAAAACTTGCCATTGCATTATCTTCATCATCATCACAAAAATGTTGTACTTTATGTTCGTTTGAATATAGGTCTTTCAATCTTGCATATTTTATAGGTTTCAATCTTGCATATTTTTTAGGTCTTTCAATCTTGCATATTTGACAGGATCACATTTCTGTAGCCCCCTCATGGAAGCTTCTGATAAATGAGGTCTTACTCAAAACCCTGAATGGTGTGGTGGAAGATCGTCAATTTCATACGTATAAATCTACATACATGAATAAAGATCATTAGTATTCCATAAATGAATGAAAGATAAACTTTAAACATAAATTTAAACATATAAGCTAATTTAAAAAGAGTTTCAATCAATTAGAGTTTTCAGTGCAACACGTGATAGGTGGATAGAAAGCTTTCATTGCTCTCTAGCTAAAAGGTCTTTTTGGAGATCTATGCCATCCATAATTCACTAATAATTCATCACTAGCATGTAATGAAGCAATAGCATTGGCAACTATGTATCTTGCTACATTTCTACTCATGTATGGTGATTCGTGACTATTTTCACACTCCTCAAATGTGATATATATATATATATATATATATATATATATAATATATATATATATATATATATATATATATATATATATATATATATATATATATATATATATATATATATATATATATATATATATATATATATATATCTATATATATATATATATATATATATATAGATATATATATCAATGTAAATACATATAGTCCAATGTCATAATCAAGAATCCTAGTCATCATCATCATCATCATCATCAGCATCATGATCATCCTGATCATCCTCATCCTCATCATCATGATCACCCTTTGAGGATCGAGATCGTACCTCCTGTGTCTGTCTTTCCACCTCATCCATATCTACCTCTCCATAACACTCGTGTATTACATATACCAAACATAAATGAGTAAAACAATTAAAACATTTATAAAAATAAAATAATTATATAAAATTCAATAATACTCGCAAAGGCATCCAGATGATCTTTCATATCCTCTCTCAAACGTCGATATCCAAAATGTGTAGCATACTCGATCTTATGTTTCGTAGGATATCGTCCATAATCCTTTTGCTGGTTTGAAACAAATAACAAAAGATTAGTTTCTTGCATTTTAACTAAAATTATAAATATACTCACAATAACACATATACTTACAAATGTAGCTACAAAACCATGGTAGCCCATTTGGCGTAGGTGTGATGTGTTGCTGGACTCAACTCTCTTCTTTGGAGCAGCCTGTTTATTTAAGAAAAAAGAAATACATAAATTAAATGTAAAAATTACTAAAATCTATGAAAATTATGATTATAAACTATTTATTTGTATACCTTTTGGTGAAGAAATGACTCTTGAATACGTAGCTATCTACGAAAAAACTACCATGTCTCAGGTGGTATGTTAGGTCACCTCTTATTTTTTTCCACCATACAATATCTCCTGTTAATTTAATCTCAAACAGAAAAAAATCAGAATACATACACATATATAAACACACATACACATACACATCCCCACATACACATATTGTAGATCCCTCTCTTCCCTCTCTTGTTGCATGGGGCCAGAGATTAGGAATGGATAGGAGCTTACTGGGCATCTCTTCCATTTGGTATCATTCTTCATGGTGTTGTCGGAAGTAAATTGGATGTGAACACTCCATTAGTTCCGTTTCCTGGTTCACCGAACAACGATGCAGGTTTAAGTTTTGTGTATGCACTTGCTACCCTGTATTCATATTTAGCAGGGCTGGTTTTGGCTCCATATAGGGTTTTTCATGCCCTTGCAAATTATTGGTGCATTAACCACAGTAATTAGAATCCTAGATAGGAGAGGAAGAATGAAAGGTGACTACAGTTTGAGACGGCGCCATTTTCATAGGCACTAAGAGTTGTCAGATATTCTTTTCTAAATGAGCCATTTCAATTATCAATTTGATTCACGGGTTGAATACATTTTGGAGCTTGATTCTATGTCATGAGATCCATCAGTTGGATGTGTTGTGTCGGGGCCAAAACGAATTTCGAGAATGGTGGTTGTACATAGCATTCGAAACCAATGGAAGGAGGGGGTGATTTGTACCTGATGTTTCTGATTTGGCATCAGGTTTTCTAGCCCTAATTCACCCTTGGCTACGGGATCATATTTCGGGTTTCACTTCTCCCCATTGGATCTGACAACCTTGGTATGACATTCTTTTTTTTTTATTTTTTTTAAATCTCTCTCTTTCCCCGCGCGTGACCCCTCTCTCTCTCTCTCTCTATCTCTCTCTATCTCTCTCTCTCTCTCTCTCTCTCTCTCTCTCTCTCTTTCCCCGTGCGTGACCCCTCTCTCCCTCTCTCTCTCTCTCTCTCTCTCTCTCTCTCTCTCTCTCTCTCTCTCTCTCTCTCTCTCTCTCTCTCTTTCCCCGTGCGTGACCCCTCTCTCCCTCTCTCTCTCTCTCTCTCTCTCTCTCTCTCTCTCTCTTTCCCCGTGCGTGACCCCTCTCTCCCTCTCTCTCTCTCTCTCTCTCTCTCTCTCTCTCTCTCTCTCTCTCTCTCTCTCTCTCTCTCTCTCTCTCTCTCTCTCTCTCTCCCCGCGCGTGACCCCTCTCTCCCTCTCTCTCTCTCTCTCTCTCTCTCTCTCTCTCTCTCTCTCTCTCCGCGCGTGACCTCTCTCTCCCTCTCTCTCACTCTCCCTCCTCTCCTTCTCTCTCCTCCCCCGCCAACCCCGCTGCCCCACCCCGCCATCCCCACTATCCCTCCCCGCACTCCCCGCCACCCTCTGCCCCGCCCAGTCCCGCAAGCCCCCGCAGTAGCCCGCCATCCCCCCCCACTGCCACCTGCATCCCCCCGCAAGCCTCCTCAGCCCTCCGCCATCCTCCCCCCCGCATCCCCCCGCAAGCCTCCTCAGCCCTCCGCCATCTTCCCCCCCGCAAGCCCACCTTCACTCCCCCGCAAGCTCCCCCCTCACACCCCTCCCCGCGGCCTCCCACATCCTTGCCCCTCACACACTCACATCCCCACACATGCGCACATACCCCCTCGCATGCACACCCTGCCACACACACATACATGCACAGACACACACCCTCACATACACACATAGGCACACCCACTCACACAAACACACACACCCAAATGCACACACACACACATACATATGCACACACACCCACACAATCACATGCACACTCACACACATACAGACACATCCTCACATGTAAACACACACACACACCCCCACACGCACACTTCCACACACACACACACCCCCACACACACCCACACACATACATATTCTCACTCACACACACACACCTACACACTCACATACACACAAATGCACACACACACATACATATTTCTCACTCACATACACGCACCCACAGACAGACATACACGAACACAACCCTGGAGGAGCATGTCAGATTAATAATGACAGAGCTTCAAAGAAGAGGGATACAAGACAATCATGCTCTAGCACGTCAGTGTAGGATTGGACCTGTAAAGTGGACAGAGGATTCTCAACCTAAAGACCTATTAACTATCACATCAGCAACAGAGTTCAAAGCATATGTTGAGAAATACATGCCTCCATTGAAAGTCTCCTTAGAAGCTGCTGAGGTTTTTTCTTGCACAACGGCCAACCTCTTCAATGAGGGTTAAATGTAACAAATTCTTTGATGCCAATGGAAGGGCTGTCTTGGTTGGTAATGCTGCTCATGCAATGTCAAACGCACTTGGTCAAGGGATAAGCGATTAGACCAATCGGCTTCATTCAAATGCCGGGGATTAAATCAGTGAGTAAACAAAACAACACAAAATGGGAATCTCAGATGACAAGTGAACGTGTTGCCGCCAACCATTCACGGTGACTACCTATTTTTGTCGACCCAATTCAAATCAAAGGAATAATTGACCTACCCCTCCAATCTTGGGTAATCAACCGATGCGTGATCAAAGGAAGTGAAGATTCGGCAAGGCCCTCTTGGCCTATTGGGTCCTATAAAAACAATGGATTTGTGCTCATTGGGGGTACAATTTTGAGAGATACAGTGGTTTAGATACGCGTACGTTCGTGCAGAAGTCCTCTCTTGCACTTTGTGGTTTCAAGCCTATTGTAGGAGCTACTCTGTAGTGTGGATACAGAGGGTAGGCTTCTCAGTGGAGGGCTATGAGCACTATAGTGTAAGAGAGTAGCTTGGATTTTTTTTCCTTTTCTGTGAGTCAGTGTTGTTGTTAAGCTCTATTCTCTTGAGAAATTATTACCATTTGTATTGTTCTGGGTTAGTGTGCATACAATTGGCCCCTTAAGTTATGGGAAGACTCTGTTGCATTGAGGTTATTTACTTTTAGGGTGGTATGTTAGCCCTAAGATTGCACTCTTGAGCATCACTCTGCCCAACCTTGTAATCATCTGATTCGAATCAAGAAATATATGGTCTTCTGTGGTCATTTGTTGATTAATATTTCTAGAGTATGCACAACTCCTCTGTGTGCTCACAGAAATGTTAAAGGGTATACTTCCCTAAAGAGAACCCCCCTTGAGTAGGCGACGTACTGGATGTGTTTAATCTTTATTCTCTACTGTTGATAAAAGTAGATACCCCTGTACCTCCTCTACACATATACATGCAAACATATACGCATACATATATGCATACATATACACATATACATACATATAACATAAACACACATATACATATCCACATATACATGTACACACACATGCATGCATATACACTCATTCATACAAAATACATGCATTTATCCCACAATAATGTGTATTTGTGTATATGTGAATATGTGTGTATGTGTAAATGTGTATATGTGAATATGTGTGTATGTGTAAATATGTATATATGAATGTTTATGTTTCTGTGTTCATGGTATTTGATATTAATGGTATTAATATCAAATACCATTATTTGTAGATTCTGATCAATCAGATGGAACTCCACCACCGTCTCCTCATCATGCAACGACTATATACAATAAGTATATCAAACATTTAATTTTAAATATATTTGATGAATACATAACTTTTAGATTTTTTTGTTTCTTATTATAATCAGATTTTGATAAATCAGAGGGCACTCCACCACCTCCTACCCATGCAAGGACTTCACATGTGTCCTCCCATAGGAATTATGATGAATTTTACTATCAAGAGCATTTTATACGTTGGTGTAACTCTTGTTATGGAATGTATCAAAGACCACGATTGGAATGTATTGAACATGAGGCAGACTATGGTACTTTTGAGCATGCACCATCACCTGGTCAATGTGATAATGCTTGGGTATGTATTTTTTATATAAATCAATGTCATTATTCTATTTAAAAACCATATACAAAATCAAATTAATGTTGATATACAAGAATACTTGCTCGATGATGATGATGATGATAAATTTTCTCATAATGTCAATATACCTCGTACACATCATGGACTTGCTGTTCATCAATTACAAGGAGAGGTTTCTAGAAATCCTCTACCTCCTGGTTTAGAGACTGAAACGATTGGAGATTATCTAGTGCCAGATCGTGATCGTTCTCTAGTACAAACATATGATAGAAAAAGATATGGAGGATGGAGTAGAGGATCACTTCCTTTAGATGGAGAGGTTTTCAACTTTTGGGGTAATCACTATATGATTGCTTCATCCACTATTACTAATGCTGGTCGTGGTCTCTTTATTGTAGAGGATTTGTATGTGCCTCTGAACTCTGAAGTCACTCTTATGTCATTTTGTGGTCCTATATATGGATGGGGAGATTGGCATCGACTTTCACATTATGTTCAAAGCATGAGTACTTATGGAATATGCTTGAACGTAGCATCCCTTACTAGTAGAAGGATATTACATGTAGAAAATGAAAGATTATATATTGATGGAAGACTTTACACGCATGGAAATGTAGCAGGTTTAATAAACAGTAGTCGAGGGTTACATAATAGTTCAAAGACTAATTGCACATTTGAGGAGCGTGAAAATAGTCATGAATCACCATACATGAGTAGAGATGTATCAAGATACATATTTGTCAATGCTATTACTACATTACATGCTGGTGATGAACTATTAGTCAATTATGGATGTCGTAGATCTCCAAGAGCACTTTTTAGCTAGAGAGAATGAAAATTTTCTTTCCATATTTAATAACTTATATATTTAATTTTATGTTTAAAGTTTAATTTTTTTTCATTTATGGAATACTAATGAATTTTATTTATATGTGTTGATTCCAACGTATGATGTTGATGATATTCCTCCACACCATTCACAATTGCCACTAAGACCTCATTTATCAAAAGCTTCTATGAGGGGGCTATGCAAAAGTGATCCTGAGGAATATGAAAGGTTGAAAGATCTATATTCAAAAGAAGATAAAGTACAAGATTTGTGCGACAATGATGAAGATGATGGTATGGCAAAATTTATTGAGGATTGATATGAAAATGAAAGTGAGAGCATTGATATTTCTAAAAATGAGAAATATCTTTGAGAGGAATTTCTAAAGCATGTATATGAAGTAATTCGTTTGACACGACTAAGTGCGAGCTTACTTATTCTCAATCTTCAAAAGCGTTTTGGATGGAGTAATCTATCTGTTTTGACACTATTAATGTATAATTTTCAATTTTCTCTCTCTCTCTCTCTCTCTCTCTCTCTCTCTATATATATATATATATATATATATATATATATATATATATATATATATATATATATATATATATATATATATATATATATATATATATATATATATATATATATATATATATATATATATATATATGTATGTATGTATATATATATATGCATATATAAACATACACACACATATAAACATACACACACATATCCACACATACACATGTTATGAGAGTAAGGTCGAATTATACATACCTTTATCGAATGAAGATGTTTTCTCCATCTAGCCTTTAGAGTTGCCCACCCAACCTTTAGAATCTTTGTGACACATATGTTTCCCCTATTTTAATCGACCTAATACCTGTGGTGTTAACTCTTTTGCATACAAATATTAAGTATCAGTTAGATATTCAGGTATTAAGTCATCTATGAAATGGGAGGAGCAAATTTATCTCGAAGATTTTGAAGGATGGAAAAATAATTTTAAAGGATGGGTGGAAAAAAAGTGTCCTTTCCATGGAAGTTTTTATTCTTACTTTAGATAAGGTAAGAACAAGAACTTTCATTGAATGGACACTTTTTTGTCCGCCCATCCTTTAAAACTATTCATGCAACTTTCAAAATATTCGCGATCAAATTGATCCTCCCATTTTACAGATGACTTAATACCTTTATAGCTAATTGATACTTAATATTTGTAAAGAGCTTAGAAAGATAGGTAATAGATTGACTATAAAATGGGAAACCGCCAGAGGTTTCAATGGTCTAGATATGAAATTATGCAAACCACAATATATCAACAAACAATTAAAAACGAAATCAAATATACACAACTACACATGCATACATAAATACATACACATTTATACATATATACACATACATACATACATACACATGTATACACACATACATATACATATATGCATACATATATGCATACGTATATATACATACATATACACGTATAAAACACATATACATACATATATACATATACACATACACATATGTATACGCATGCACATGCATATACATATCCACATACACATACACATAAGCATACACATATATAAAAATTATATGCATATATATATATGTATATGAATTTATTTACCTTTTTTAATATATCTTTTATTTATGAACTTACAGGTTATTATTTGAAAATCTTTTACCAAGTCATAATATTCTTCCTTCCTCATATAAGGAAATGAAGAAGATAATCAACAATCTTGGTATAGATTATCAATGTATACATGCATGTCCTAGAGATTGTATTTTATGTAATGGTGAATATGGAAACTCTTTGACATGTCCCAAATGTCAATCTCCTCGATATAAGGAGAAAGAAGGTAAAATCCCAAAAAAGCTATTGATACATTTTCCATTGGCTCCACGGATTAGACATATGTTTCAAAGCCCCGAATTATTAAAGTTTTTGACATGGGGACATGATCAACTGATGGAATAATCACAATTCCTCATGATAGTGTTTCTTTTCAGCATATTGATTCTACATGGTCTGAACTTGCATAAAACCCATAGAATCTAAAGTTAGGAGTTGCACTAGATGGGGTTAATCCATTCTCCATGAAATCCAGTAAATGATCAACATGGCCAGTGGTAGTAATAAACTACAATCTTCCCCCATATCTTAGCATTAAAAAGAAAGATTTAATGCTTTTATTTTTAATCCCAGGCAAAAGACAAGTTAAAGATATGAATGTATATCTTGCTCCTCTCATTGACGATCTCAAAGGGTTATGGAGAGGTATTAATTTCATTGGTGTATCGAAAAGCATAAATCAAAGACATATTATGGTTCACGGTATTCTGGCTTGGACTATTCATGATTTTCTAGGATATGATATGTGTTCAGGTATTGATGTAATTTTCTTATTCAATATGCATATAAATAAATGTGATTTATTCTAATTATATTTTTATCGTTTTCATGATGCACCAATATCTACTAAGGGGTATAAAGCTTGTCCATATTGTGGTGATTGGTTGAGATCAATCTGTACTAGGAATCTCAACAAAAATATTTATCTTCGATATCAATGATTCTTGCATGATGATCATCCATTAAGATCTAAAAGAGAAGCGATACATTTTAATGGAAGGCTTGAAATAGGTCAGTGTCTAGAACCTATGACGCCTATGGGTTGGTATAATAAATGGACAGATGGACTTGTGATAGATCCAAAATCAGAAATCTTCAATGATGATGAAGATAATGAGTATGTGAAGAGAGGTAAAGGAAAATTGGCACTCGCAAAGAACATATCAATATGGTATTCTTTGGAATATTGGAAACAGTTAAAAGTATCTCATCTTCTTGATCCTATGCATATATTCAAGAATTTTGGTTATTCACTATGGCAGGATCTTCTTGGACTAAAAGATACCATAGCATGAAGGAATGATTTGAAAGATCAAAACTCAAAACCAAAGTTATGGATAGCTTTTGATAGACATCGATAGGAAACAACTTATGCACCTACTCCTTGGGTACTTACAACAAAAGAGATACATACTATCAACCATATGATTCAATTGATTAGGACTCCAACAAGATATGGAGCATCTTTTCAAAACATGTTTACTACGGATGATAAGAGCTTTTCTTTATTAAAGACCCATGACTGGCATAACTTTTTGAAACATATTTTACCATTGGTTATCGATGGATGTAAAACAAAAGGAGTACGAGATGTGATCTATCATCTTGGATTTCTTATAAGAAAATTATGATACTTTTATATTTATATGTATGAATATTGGATATCTTTTATTTTTGAATTAACTTCATTATAATTTTTTTAATGATATGCATAGGTGGATTACATCAAAAGAGATTGACAAAAACTCGATCCCAAAGAAAAAAACATGGATACAAAGAGCTACTATGTTTGATCAAGAAAGAGCTTCTTACTTCATTTTCTGGTATTCAATTTCATTTATTAGTCCATCTTGTAGATGAAATAGAGATTGCAGGTGTTGTCAACACTCGATGGATGTTTTGGGTCGAGCGATTTATGGGAATATTAAAAGGTTATGTGCGACAAAGAGCAAAACCAGAAGGATCCATGGCAAAGGGTTGGATGCTTGAAGAGTGCATGTATTATGTTAGTGAGTACCTTGAAAAAATTCATGAAGAAGCTCCACGTGCATGGACGAAGGAGTCTTCTTCAAAAATAATAGATGAGGTATTATCACGTAAGGGAGTTCCATTTTTATTTACATTTCAAGAAAAAACTGATGTTTCTATTTTTGTAGCATATAATAGGGATTGCATGCAAGCATTCCTTAGCGAGTGCAAAGAGGAAGTTCAAAATCTCTAAAGTAAAAGGCGAAGAAACAAAACATATAGATGTAATCTTGATAATAATGAGCTTACAAATATATCTTCTTTCACAGATTGGCTATATAGTCATTTGCAACGTGCCAATGCAAATAATGAAGAAATCTTAGATGAGCAGAGAGAGTTAATGATAGCCTGTGAACAAAAGGTAATTTTATTTTAATAATATTATGTTTTTTTCATATATGTATATTACTTTCTATTTACTAGTTTAATTTCTTTTTTAGGCTCGAATGTTCACTAATATGTGGGCTTTTGGACAACATATTAGAATCAAAGCCATTGATTCTTTATGTAAAACAGAGGATTCTAGTATTGTTGCTTCTTTCAAGCAACTATCATGTGCTAGCTCAAAAGACACGAACCTTATAGATGGCGAGCTTGGCTATGTAGGAACCATTGTTGGTATCTATGAAATTTTATTTTGTACATTCAAACAGGTAGAAAAAAGTTCATATTTTTTATTATAGAGTAAGTTATTTTTTTAAGCACTAATAATGGGTTTCGATTTTTATATATTTTGATAGGTCATTTTGAAGGTTGACTGGTTCGAGCCGAGTATAAAGGTAGTAATTCCACATTAAGAAAGGAATTATCTAGGTTTTGGGCAATTTATTCTTCCAAGGTAATGCAATCTCATAAGAACCATATATTCTTCCTAGGCATATTGAACAAGCATTTTTATATCAAAAGCTAGATGCTCACCTTGGTGGCAAGTCATTGATGTTCAACCTAGAGGTAGTTCATTGTTTGAACAGTTTATTGTTAGAGAGATCGAAGAAAGTCCTCTTGATGATTGAGCATCAAATACTGATACATCAACATCTGTAAGAGAAATTAGAATCATCATACGTGATAATGATACTAATCTTTTTGATGAAGAGTATAATACTCTACATGCTGATTCTGCTAATGAGGAAGATGAATTATGAGAAATCGATATTAATCCATCAATAGATGATGTGACTCATGTGAACACACATTTAACAATAGAAGAAATAAATGAAATCAATAAGGATAATGAAGATGAGACTATAGTGATGTCTTACCAAAATGATTAGATGATAAATTCTACTCTAGTTATCGATCAATAACTTGAAGCTTCTAAATGGATATCACATATTCTTTATTCAACTTGAATAACGATGAATCCTACTAGAGAGATGAAATCATGTTCTTTTAAGTTAGAACATGAAGCTCAGGGGTATGCCTAATTATTTTATATATAGCTTTATCTTCGAGGAGCAAATGTTTATCATGTATGTATGCATATGTGTGTATATTCATGTGTATCATATGTATACATGTGTTAGTATGCATATATATGTATTTCATGTATATGTATGTGTGCGCATATGTTTGATATATGTATACATGTGTTAGTATGCATATGTGTATATATGCATATGCATTTGTGTAAAATATTAATAAATTCATGTAATATATGCAAGTTTTTATAATTGTGTAGACATGTATAAGTATACATTTGTGCATGTAGGCATGTATATTTGATGTGTACATGTATATATGTATATGTGTCTATGTGTAAATGTGTACATGTAAATATTTATGCATGTATATATATTTATGTGTGCATTTAGGCATGTATGTGTGATGCATAATGTATCAACTCCATTTTATATTTATCTATGTGTATCTACATGATGTGTATATATCTTTATATATATTATGATCCTCATTGATTCAAGTAGCTATATATAGAGGCATAAGTTTGGGAGGAGAGACATCTCTCTGGTAGGAGGTTGGAGGAATAGATGCAATGTGTACATATACTTCAATCATATGGCTAAAAGGCTGAAATAGAGTTTCTAAATTAGGGGTTTTAAAACCTTAATATCAAAATTAGAGTTTCCGAATTAGGATTTTTGAAATAGGATTTATTTACTTATTTATTCATTTATATATAGATATCTAAGTATATATATATATATATATATATATATATATATATATATATATATATATATATATATATATATATATATATATATATATATATATATATATATATATATATATATATGTGTGTGTGTGTGTGTGTGTGTGTGTGTGTATAGATATATCAGTATGCATGTGTGCATGTATGTGTTTCTATATGTGCATATGCATATGTGTATGTATGTGCATATGCATGTGTTGTGTGTGTACATGCATGTGTATATGTATATATGCATGTAAATATGATTATATGAATCTATGTGTGTGTACATATGATTATGTATGTGTATGTGTATGTGTATGTGAGTATGTGTATGTGTATGTGACTATGTCTATGTGTCTATGTGTATTCATTATATGTGTGTATAAGTGCATGCATGTGTATGTGTGTGTAAAAATGTGCATGTATGTGTGTGTATGTATAAATGTGCATGTATGTGTATATGTGTGTAAATGTGCATGTATGATGTATATGTGTTTGTATGCATGTATTTGTACTTCTAGTCTCACTCTTCTCTCTCTCTCTCTCATAAACATACATACATACATAAACACACATACTAATACCCACATATATATACATAAAAGCAATGTGTACCGTGCATTATCGCGACGATGAGCCATAAGTGTCCGCATCTCTTATAGACACCAATTATGTGACCATCTTGTCCCAAACTCTGTCTCAAGTGAATTAAGTACCTATTTTTTATCTCTTTTATCATGCTCACTACAAAAATTCAAAAATTCATGTAAATAAAACATAAAATATTTATTTCAATTTATATGTAAAATTTATACTTACTTCCACTGTAAGTGGACAAGGCGCAGGTAAGAGTTGCATAATGCCCGCATTCTTCTCTTGAACTCCAATCCATTCCCTATGTATGCAATGTTCCCCTCTGGCTCTATATTTCACTCTAGCCCTAAGGTGCCTATGCATGTCCTCATAGGCATGTCTGCTCTACTATCATGATTCGGAGGTGGTATAGATGTCCTGAAAATAGATAGATAAAAAATAAATAAAAATATGTGCTATAATATCATTAGAAAGTTTATGAAAAGAAAACCATACCTGTGAGCAGATAGCTGTCTTCTTGCATGTGGACCCACAGAAGAGCCCTCCTCTAATCGTTGGGTAAGCATCTTGATCGTATAATCGAGCTCATCATCAGGCATATCTGAGTACTCATGCATGATGATCCCTAGAGTATCAAGCAGAACTCTTGCTCTCATAAGACTTTTTATGAGAGTGAGTTTCACCTTTCTCTCTCTACTAGGATCCATAATACCTGTACATATAAAATAAAATGGGTTATAAATCAATATATATACGTTTACATATGTATGTGTGTATATGTGTATGTAGGTGTATGTGTGAGTGTGTCTGCATGTAAGCATGTATGTATGCATATGCTTGTGCATTATGTATGCAAATGTATGCATGTGTGTGTATGCATGTAAGTAGGTATGTATGCATATGCATATGCATTATGTATGCATATGTATGCATGTGTATATGTGTGTATATGCATCTCTATGTGTGTGTATGAATATATATGTGTGTATGTCTATATGTGTCTGTCTATGCATGTATATGTGTGTATGTGTCCATGTGTGTGTATGTGTGTGTGTCTCTCTGTGTGTGTGTGTATATACATGTGTATCGGTATATATGTGTCTATGCATGTGTATCTAGGTGTGTAAATGTGTGTGGATGTGTGTATGTATCTGTGTAAGTGTGTATCTGTCTATGTGTGTATGTGTGTGTCTATGTGTGCATCTATGTGTGTATATATGTGTGTATTTGTATATATATGTATATATGCATGTGTATGTGTGTGTGTAAATGTATGTAGCACAATAGAATTGTTCTCTCTCTCTCTCTCTCTCTCTCTCTCTCTCTCTCTCTCTCTCTCTCTCTCTCTCTCTCTCTCTCTCTCTCCCTGCAGTCGTGCAGCCCCTCTCTCTCTCTCCATCTCTCTCTCTCTCTCTCTCTCTCTCTCTCTCTCTCTCTCTCTCTCTCTCTCTCTCTCTCTCTCTCTCTCTCTCTCTCCCCGCAGCTCCCTCCCCCCGCCTAGTTTCCCCCCACCTGCCACACCCTCCTACTCCCGCCCATAGCCCATGCCAGCCCTCCCACTAGCAGCACCCCTCTCTCCCAAACCCCCTCAGCCCACTCCCTCGCCTCCCCACCCGTAGCCCCCTCCCACCACCTCCTACAGTCCACCCCCCACGTACACCACCCACCACCCCCACAACTCCACCCACACCAACCACCACCCCCCACGACTCCACACACATCACCCACAACCCCCCTACCTCCACCCACACCATCCACAACCCCCCACAAGTCCACCCACCACCCACTAGCTCCCACCACTCCACCCACACCACCCACCACCACCCACATTTCCACCCACACTATGCATTGCCCCCCGCCAATCCACCCACACCACCCACCACTACGCACAACTCGACCCACACCACCCACCAGCCCCCATCACTCTACCCACACCACCCACTACCCCCCGCAACTCCACCCACACCACCCACACCACCCACCACCTCCCACCATTCCACACACCACTTACACCATCCACCACCTCCCACCACTCCACCCACACCACCCCCCACCACCTCCAGAACTACACCCACACCACCCACCACCCCCCACCACTCCACCCACACCACCCACCACCCCCCGCAGCTCCACCCACACCACCACGCCACCCACAACCTCCCACAACTCCACCCACCACCTCCCACCACTCCACCCACACCACCCACCACCACCCACACCACCCACCACCCCCCACCACTCCACCCACACCACCCACCACCCCCCACAACTCCACCCACACCACGCAGCACCTCCCACCACTCCACCCACACCACCCACGCCACTCACCACCTCCCACAACTCCACCCACACCACCCAACACCCCCCAAAACTCCACCCACACCACTGCACCCCCCACCACTCCCCCCCACACCACCCACCACCTCCCAAAACTCCACCCACCCTCAAATCCACTAGAGCAGATAAGGAGCCTGTTCTTGTATAGAGGAGCCTTAAAAAATCAGCTTTACCTTCATATAGTGAACCTAGATCCCCTCTACCCCCTTTGAATTTAACTATTGATTTAGATGCGACACCACTGTCAAAAGAAAAGCATAGGAGAACATTAGATTTCTCCTCAGATATGTCAAAGGAAACACCAATGCCAATGGAGGATCTCTCTCGCTTACTCTCCAGACTCAGTATCAAGTTCCCTACCTTTAAGGGACAAGCTTATGAGGATGATCATGATCATGTGAGGAGATTCATCTCCCTATGCCGTGGATGAGGACTCCAGAATAGAGGGATGCAATGCTCGCACTCTTCCCATCCACATTGGAAGGCCTTGGTGACAAATGGTACAGTCAATATGCGGATGGCCATGTTGCTACATGGGAGGCTCTAAAGAGGATGTTCTCACAGACATTTCGACGAAGTGACTCCTCGAAAATAGCTCTATGGTTAAAAAATGGATAGAAAAAAGCTCTACCCAGGTCATCTCAGTAGAAGCTATGTGAGTCTCTTAGATTTGACGCAACCCTTAATGATTTTGTTGCAGCGGCATCAAGCATCGAAGAAGCTAGGCAACATTTTGAAGGGGATACATAATCAAATTATGCAGCAAAACTAGACCCTATTGGACAACTGGGGAGACAACTGGAGGCATTGAGAATGCAGCAAAATCACCAAGAAGAGAAGGTCTTTCCGCCTCCGCCGCGTCGCATTGATGATGAAGTAGCCCAACTTCATCGGGAGTTAGAAGATTTGCAGACCACTCAGGATATAAGAAGGCACATTTGCTGTACAATATGTAATAATAGTGGACATTCCAATGCTAATTGTCCTAACATGGTAAGTTGTCAATTTTGTGGAAAGGATGACCATGAAGCTAGAGATTGTTACTACCTCAAGGGTACACAACAACGAGGTAACCCTCAAGCTCTGGATTTCAAATGCACCTAATAGAGAGGAGAATCAACCAACGAAGCCTAGATACAATAGGCCAATGATGTGTTATCGCTGTGGTGAGTATGGCCATATGCAAAATAGATGTTCCCTTCCAAAAGATGCACCTCCTTGTCAGCATTGTCTAGAGGCTAAGGATCACTATACCAAAGATTGCCCAAGAAGTTGCCCTGCTCCAATTCACATGATTGCAGTCTCCCCGCAAGCAGAAGGTATGACCACTCAGTCTTATGGTGTTTCATCTTCTTCAATGCCCATGATGACTAGAGCCGAACAAGTGGCAGCAATTAGTAGAGAGGAACATAAAGGACTCCATGATAAAGAGGAGGAAAAGAAGTTTGGGTGGAAGGTCCAAGGAGATATTGAAGGAGCTTATGAAAGGATGGCTACTTCACTAAGGGACCAACCAACAAGTTTGCAAGAGGACACATAGGTGGTAAACATTGAGCAGATCTTGAAAGGTATTCATCACAAGGTTAGTCTGTATGAACTTATAAAGATGGACTAAAAAAAAAAGAAGTGACTTATTAAAGATTATACACTCCTCACTTAATCCAACCACCTAGTTTAGATGGTTTCATGGTTGATTTTCCCCCTGCACCCCTAGCAGACTACCGAAGCTCAAGGTTGTCTCTTTGTATAAAGGATAAAGCTCTCAGAGGGGTGATCATAGATGGAGGCTCTGGCATCAATTTGATGCCATATTTTACAATGAAGAAACTGAGTTTGAACCCCACCAAGATGGTAGCATTCACAATTACCCTAGCAGATCAACATCGGGTTGCGCCACTTGGCATTATTGAAAAGGTACTGATGATAGTACAAGGCTGTCACTTTGTTCTAGATTTTGTTGTTATTGCACTTCCACAAGAGACTTCTTACCCGTTACTCCTGAGAAGACCTTGGCTAAGGCAAGCAAAATCTTTGCAAGATTGGGGGAAAAACAAACTGTTGATTTCAACAAACACCAATAGCCAACTGCAACTACATTTGGAAGAAGGATTCCACTCAAGGAAAACTTCTAGGTATATTATGGACACTCAGGTTATTCCCTCTTTACCTCAAGAAGATGATACATTATTGAATTGGATGATGGAAAGTACAAAGTGCTGCACGGTGGAAATCAATGAAATAGAGGAAGAAGTTGCAGAGGAAGGAGTTGCAGAAAAGGCCATGAAATTCACAAGGAATTAGAGAATGAGAGTTTGCACTTGAATACAAACATTGACGGAGCAAGGAATGTAGAAGTATCAGGGAAGGAAAGTTATGAGCCTGAATGCAGAGAAGATCTCCCCTTTTCAGATATACCTCAAGGGTGGACCAGAGAACATATTGCAGAATATAAGCTAAATTCCACTCCTGCATACAGTGGGGATGATTTCTCAAGTAAGACCAATCCTGAAACACTTCTTCAAGAAGTAAATCTAGGAGATGAAGAGAACCCTCAAGAAGTCCACTTGGCCTGCTGGCGTCTTGGCTATGGCATTATCCTCCTTTACTGCACAAGGTAACGTCTTTACTTTTTTCTTATAAAAATGTCTTCGCATGGTCCTACAAAGATCTAGCAGGGATACCAGAGGAGCTCGGATTACACAGAATACCCTTAGTTGAGGGAGCCGCGCCTCCAAGAAATAGGCCATATTGACTCAATCCAAAGTATATAGAGGCGGCAAAGTTGGAAATTAGAAAACTAAAAGAAGCAGGTATAATTGTTCAAGTAGAACATTGTAGGTGGCTTTCTTCTATGGTTATTGTACACAAGAAAAATAGTGGAAAAATAAGAGTTTGCATTGATTTTCGTTCCTTGAATAAGGTAAATGTTCAAGATGGATTTCCTCAGCCCTTCACAGAGCAAGTACTTGAGGAAGTAGCTGGACACACTTTGTATAGCTTCTTGGATGGTTTTAGTGGCTACAATCAGATAGTGATACATCCTGATGATAGGGACAAGTCAACCTTTGTCACTCCATGGCGCACTTATGTGTATAACCGCATGGCTTTCGGCATAAAAAATGCACCAAGTTCATTTAATAGAACAATGTATCTGATATTGGGAAAGTGGATAACCACCTTTCTAGACATTTTCATGGATGACTTTTCAGTGTTTTCAGGCACAGATAGAAGAGCAGGAATTCAAGATTTCCATGATCATTTGGAAAATCTAAACGAAATCTTTGAGCAATGTCTCAGAACAGATTTGAAGTTAAATCCTACTAAATGTCACTTTTTGGTCACTAAGGGCACTCTTCTTGGTCACATAGTATCTGCTGAAGGGATAATGGTTGACACGACAAAGGTTATTGGTATTCTTTCCATGCCTATTCCACAAACCTCAAAGGAAGTGCAAACTTTTTTGGGAAAAATGGTGGAAAAATAAGAGTCTGCATTGATTTTCGTGCCTTAGATAAAGTGATTGCTCAAGATGGATTTCCTCAGCCCTTTACAGAGCAAGTACTTGAGGAAGTAGCCGGACACACTTTGTACAACTTCTTGGATGGTTTTAGTGGCTACAATCAGATAGTGATCCATCTTGATGATAGGGACAAAACAACCTTCGTTACTCCATGGGGCACTTATGTCTATACCCGCATGGATTTTGGTTTGAAGAATGCGCGAGCTTCATTTAATAGAACAATGTATCTAATATTGGGTAAATGGTTGACAACCTTTCTACGCATTTTCATGGATGACTTTTCAGTGTTTTCAGGCACAGATAGAAGAACAACCGTTCAAGATTTACATGATCATTTGGAAAATCTAAAACAAATATTTGAGCAATGTCTCAAAATAGGTTTGAAATTAAATCCTGCTAAATGTCATTTTTTGGTCACCAAGGGCACTCTTCTTGGTCACATAGTATCTGCTGAAGGGATAACGGTTGACCCTACAAAGGTTACTCCTATTCTTTCCATGCCTATTCCATAAATCCCAAAGGAAGTGCAAATTTTTTTGGGCCATGCAGGATACCATAGAAGATTTATACGAATGTATTCAGAAATAGCTAAACCCTTATCAAGGCTTACTAGTAGAAAGGTTTTCTGTCTCATCAGTAAAAGTTAGTTTAAATTAAGCTTTAGTCTATTACTATTGGAAATTGGTTTTGTAGGAGATGTTGAAGAGGGGAACCACTAGCGCGAGTCCATTTCTCTTAGTATATGGAAAAAAGGCATTAGCACCATTCAAATTTATTATCAAAAACAAAAATGGAGCCAAAACCATTGGAATTTTACCCCCCATTAGGAGACTAGTAGCATTAGAGGAATACAAGGAAGGATCAATGCAAAAACTTCAGGTAACACAGGAAGAGCGCAAAAGATTGCACGATAGGTATCTTAGGTCCAAATAAGTACAAGAAAGATCCTTGGTTCTGGTGCATCAAATCCCAGCAGATTCAACCAAATTGGCACCCAAATGGATAGGATCATATAGAGTGATAAAGGTTACCACATGGAGTAGTGCATCTTGAGGATTTGCATGGTAAGAGGATACCCCTGGTCAATATCTCCAGGGTGAAGAATTAGCTGAATTAAGGCAAGATGGATGAACTTCATTCATTGTACATATCATGTTTCAATCAGTGTTTGTAGTTTATTTAGTCTATTCAATAAGCGTATGAAGAAAAGTTGCACCAGGATAGTGCAAAGACTTGATGTGGGGGTCTGTAGCACCACACAATTCTCTCTCTCTCTCTCTCTCTCTCTCTCTCTCTCTCTCTTTCTCTCTCTCTCTCTCTCACTCTCTCACCCCACCTGCCACCTCCTGCAACTCCCTCCCTGTAGCTCCCTCCTCTCCCCACCCACCACCTCCTACAAATCCCTCCCCATAGCACCCTCCTCTCCCCACCCACAACCTCCCACACCTCCCACACCACCAACAACCTACACAACCTCTTCCGAGAACCTCTCACACCCCCCACAACCTCCACTACCTCCTCCCACAACCTCCCACACCTCCCACACTACCCGCAACCTCCACTACCTCCTCCCACAACCACCCACATCCCCCACAACCTCCACTACCTTCTCCCACAACCTCCAACACCTCCCAAACCCCCACAACCTCAACTACCTCCTCCCACAACCTCACACACCTCCCACACCCCTCACAACCTCCACTACCTCCTCCCACAACCTCCCACACCTCCCACACCCCCCACAACCTCCACTACCTCCTCCCACACCCCCTGTAACCTCCACTACCTGCTCCGACAACCTCGCACACCTCCCACACCCCCCACAACCTCCACAACCTCCTCCCACAACCTCCCACACCCCCCAAAGCCTCCACTACCTCCTCCCACAACCTCCCACACCCCCCACAACCTCCACTACCTCCTCCCATAACCTTCACAACCTCCCCCACAACATCCCACACCCCCCACAACCTCCACAACCTCCCACACCCACCACAACCTCCACAACCTCCCCCTATTCCCACCCACAACCTCCCACACCCCCCACAACCTCCCACACCCCCCACAACCTCCACAACCTCCCCCCACAACCTGCCACACCTCCCACACCCCCCAAAACCTCCACAACCTCCCCCTATTCCCACCCACAACTTCCCACACCCCCCCAACCTCCACACCTTGATCTCATTGAGTTTCTGAATGAGATTTTTTAACAATGATCCAATGGCCTCATTATATAGGTGGTGTTCTCATCTACGATCAATGAAAAAAAAATCCATCACGGATTCGGCATCGCTCGTTTTTGTTTTTCCAATGATTGCTTTATGAAAAAATAATTTTCGCGATCAGCTTTTCAAAAGATTTTCCCGCTGCCTCTCGTAGGAATCGAACTTGGGTCTCCACATTGGGAGGAAGATGCACTGTCCAAGGCGCCCGTTGAGTTTTCTTATATGAACATAAGAGAAATTGAATTTGACAAAGTTCTCAGCAATTTTGGATGGATATTTTGAGGATCAATTTTCAACCAAAAACTACAGTGTTATATATTGTTCGAAAGATCTTCAAGAGTACTTTCGAATGGTGCAATAATAATTTTTAAAATCTTGGATCAATTTTTGACCAAAAATGATTTCTCGCACCACTCCACTACACCCCGCACAACCTCCACAACTTCCCACCACAACCTCCCACACCCCCGACAACCTCCCCCTATTCCCACCCACAACCTCCCACACCCCCCACAACCTCCACAACCTCCCACACCCACCACAACCTTCACAACCTCCCCCTATTCCCAGCCACAACCTCCCACACCTCCCTCACCCCCTACAACCTCCCACCACTCCACCCACACCTCCCACAGCCCCCGCACCCCCCACAACCTCCCACCACTCCACCCACACCTCCCACACCCCTGACAACCTCCACAACCTCCCCCACAACCTCCCACACCCCTGCAACCTCCCACCACTCCAACTCTGTGTGCGTATGAGCAAGATCCTGATAACAATGATATAAGAGCCTTGCACAGGTCACTACAGAGGGATCTATTTCCCACACCCCCCAAAACTTCCCACCACTCCACCCACACCTCCCACACCACCCACCATCCCTCCTACTCAATATGTAAGGGTCAAAAGCTACTACAAAAATTACAGGAAGGATGTGCTTCTCAGGGTCATTCGAATATCACGGGGGCACAAAATGAGGATCTCAGCTTGCATGCAAAAGTGACAGTAAAAGTGTAAGTGGTAAAAGTGGAGTGGAGAAATGTTTGTTGTTGCCAACCATTCATGATCACTGCCTATATTAGAGGATCAAATTCAAAACTGGCGGCATATTTGATTTACCCCTCGAATTTTGGGCAATCAATTGGTGCATGATCAGTGGATGTGAGGAATTCGCAAGGCCCTCTTGGCCTATTGGAGCCTATAAAAGCAATGGACTTGTGTGCATTTGGGATACACATATACATACATGCGTGCAGGGGTCCTCTCTTTGCACTCTATGGCTACAAGCCTACTATAGGAAGTCACTCTGTGGTGAGGATACAGAGCGTGGGCTTCCCAGTGGAGGGCTAATAGCACTATAGTGTGAAGGAAGTGACTTGGTTTGTCATTCATTGTGACTCAGTGGTATTTCTGGTGTTAGTGGTATTTTCGTGCTTTTCCCCTTGGAGCAAGTCTTCACACTTTGTACTGGTCAGTACAAGTCTGCATTTAGTTGTGTTCATTGTACGGATTGGATGAATCTCTTGTATTGATGTTGTTTACTTCTGGAGTGGCATGTTAGCCGAGAGCATCAACTTTTGAGCATTTCTTTTCCTTATATTGTAATCATCTGTGTGAACTAAGAAGTGGTTTCATCCTTTACTATTGCCATTGTCATTGATCTTCTCTCTGAGTGTCTACATGTACTATACAATTATTGCGATCTGCCTACTCACAGAAATGTTAAAGGGTATACTTCCCTAAGGAGGACCTCCCTTGAGTAGGCGAAGTACTAGAAGTGCATATTTTCTGCTCTTGCTAAAAGTGGTTACCCGAGTATCTCCTCTACAATATCTATATATATGTGTCTGTGTGCATGTATATGTGTGTGTGTGTAAATGTGTTTGGATGTGTGTGTGTGTGTGTATGTGTCTATGAGTGTGTATGTGTTTATGTGTGTGTATGTGTCTATGTGTGTGTATGTGTCTATGTGTGGATGTGTATGCATGTATGTATGCATATGCATGTGCATTATGTATGCATGTGTTTGTGTATGTGTGTGTATGCATTTAAGTATGCATGTATGCATATGCAGACACATTATGTGTGTATGTGTGTGTATGTGTGTGTGTGTGTGTCTATGTGTGTATGTGTGTGTATGCATGTTTATGTGTGTAAATTTGTGTGTATATGTGTGTATATATGTGTGTGTATGTGTGTGTGTGTCTATGTGTGTGTATGTGTCTATGTGTGTGTATGTGTATGCATGTATCTATGCATATGCATGTGCATTTTGTATGCATATGTGTGTGTATGCATGTGAGTATGTATGTATGCATACACATATGCATTATGTGTGCATATGCATATGCATTATGTATGCATATGTATGCATGTATGTGTATGTGTGTCATGTCCCTTTATGTGTGTGTATGCATATGTGTGTGTATGTGTGTATATGTGTGTATGCATGTGTATGTGTGTATATGCATCATTATGTGTGTATGTGTCTATGTGTGTATGTGTGTGTGTATATGTGTGTGTGTCTGTGTCTGTGTATATGCATGTGTATGTGTGTAAATCTGTGTGTATATGTGTGAGTATGTATGTGTGTGTATGTGTGTGTGTATGTGTGTGTGTATGTGTGTGTATGTGTCTATGTGTGTGTATGTGTGTGTATGTGTATGCATGTATCTATGCATATGCATGTGCACTATGTATGCATATGTGTAATGCCAAAAATCTCTTGCAAAACAAAAGAAAAGAGAAATTCAAAAACCCTAATCCTCAAACCCAAACTCTAAAACATGTATATGTATGTATGTATATGTGATGTGTGTGTATGTGTATGTGCATGTATGCATGTGTGTATACATATGTGAGTGTGTATATATATGTGCATGTATGTAATATGCATGTGTGCATGTATGTATGCTTGTGTACATGCATATGTATGTGTATGTATGTATGCATATGCATGTGTGTATGCAAATATGTGTGTGTATACATATGTGAGTGTGTATTTATATGTGTATGTGTATGTAATATGCATGTGTGTATGTATGTATGTGTGTGTACATGCAAATATGTGTGTATGTATCTCTATCTTTCTTTCATCTCTCTCTCTCTCTATCTCACTCTATATCAATCAAAAACAAAACAATCACTTACATCGATGTAATTGTTTGGAGCGTTGTCGTCAAAGTCCACTTAATGTTTTACTTCGTCGAATTCCAAAGAACGGATGCCAAAAATCTCCTGCAAAACAAAAGAAAAGAGAAATTCATAAACCCTTATCCTAAAACCCTAACCATAAAACATGTATATGTGTGTATGTGTGTATATATATGTGATGTGTGTGTATGTCTATGTGCATCTATGCATGTGTGTGTATACATATGTGAGTGTGTATACATATGTTAGTGCATATATATATGTGTGTGTATGTAATATGCATGTGTGTATGTATGTATGTATGTGTGTGTACATGCATATGTGTGTGTATGTATGTATGCATATGCATGTGTCTATGCACATATGTGTGTGTACACATATGTGAGTGTGTATGTAATATCCATGTGTGTATGTATGTATGTATGTATGTATGTATGTATGTGTGTGTGTACATGCAAATATGTGTGTATGTATGTATGCATATGCATGTGTGTATGTATGCATATGCATGTGTGTATGTATGCATATGCATGTGTGTATGTATACATGTGTGTGTACATGTGTGTATGTATATGTGTGTATACATGCATGTATGTATGTCAGTATGAGTATGAATATGTGTGTGTATGTATATGCATGTGTGTATGTAATATGCATATTGTTTGTATGTAATATGCATGTATGTATATATATGTGTGTATGCATTTGAGTATGTAATATGTATGTGTATGTATATGCATGTGTGTATGTAATATGTATGTGAGTGTGTATGTAATATGCATGTGTGTATGTAATATGTATGTGAGTATGTGTATGCATATGTGTGTTTATGTATGTATGCAATTCTCTCTCTCTATGTCATTCTCTTTCTATTTCATCTCTCTCTCTCTCTCTTTTATCTCTCTCTCTTTCACTCTCTCTCTATCTTTCTCTTTCATCTCTCTCTCTCTTTCTCTCTCTCTCTATGTTTCTCTAGATCTCTCTCTTTTTTTCATCTCTCTCTCTATCTCACTCTATATCAATCGAAAACAAAACAATCACTTACATCGATGTAATTGTTTGGAGCGTTCTCATCAAGGTCCACTTAATATTGCCCTTCGACGAATTCCAAAGAACATATGCCAAAAAGCTCGTGCAAAACAAAAGAGAAGAGAAATTAGAAAAGGGAAAACACAAAGAAAGAGAAAGGGTGCTACACTATGTGCAGATCTTACCAAAATTTCAGATCTAGAGAAATAGAGATGTAGAGAAATAGAGAGAGAGAGAGAGAGAGAGAGAGAAAGAGAGAAAGGGAGAGAAAGAGAGAGATGTGTGTACACAATAGGCTCAGAATGTAGTTCGCGTGCGCAAACTCGACAGTAGCAATTAACAAAGGTAGAGAATGAAGATTAAACACGTCCAGTACGTCACCTACTCAAGGGGGGTTCTCTTTAGGGAAGTATACCCTTTAACATTTCTGTGAGCAGGCAGACAACAAGAATTGTTCAGAATGGTAAATGCTTAAGAAAATATGGACAACAAATGACCAAGGAAGACCAATCACTTCTTGATTTGATTCAGATGATTACAAGGTTGGTCAAATGCTCAAAAGTGCAGGCTTAGAAGGTTAACATGCCATCCTAGAAATAAATAAGATCAATGCTCAGAATCTTCTCATCAGCTTAAAGGGCTAATTACATGCAGTTTAACTCAGAACAATACAAACGGTAGAATTTCTCAAGAGAATAGGGATTAATCAACACACTGACTCGCAGAAAGGAAAATAAATCCAAGCTACTCTCTTACACTATAGCGCTCATAGCCCTCCACTAAGAAGCCTACCCTCTGTATACACACTACAGAGTAGCTCCTACAATAGGCTTGAAACCACCAAGTGCAAGTGAGGACTTCTGCACGTATACACGAACCTCTGTATCTCTAAAATTGTTGTATCTTGTACATGTACTCTAGTGTACCCCAATGAGCACAAATCCCTTGATTTTATAGGCCCCAATAGGCCAAGAGAGCCTTGCCGAATCTTCACGTCCGCTGATCATGCGCCTGGTTAGTCACCCAAAATTGGAGGGTAGGTCAAATATTCCACTTGATTTGAATTAGATCCACAAAAATAGGTAGTCGTCGTGAATGGTTGGCGGCAAAAAGTTATTCCCTGCTTCCACTTTTCACAATCACCTACCATCTGAGATTCACATTTTGTGGTGTGGTTATTTCCTCACTAATGGCTTCATTACCTTTCTTTGTTGCATTATTCTACCGAGCTTCCATTTCTTCAAGAATCTGCTCACAACCTTAGGAATATCTTCTCCATTTTTAGAAATCACACTGAAGAGCTTCAACTTTACATCAGGAATGCGATCTTTGATAAGGTTTATGATGCCATTTAGAATATCATCAAAATCTTGAGCATTTCCATTCTTCCCTTTCTCTTCTCTAAGAGCTTCCACAATGTCTTTCTTCTTCATATCTCTTCTATCCTCGGTTGTGCATCTTAAAATCAGTCAAAATATCCTTTGTCACTGATCCATATATCCATCCAACCTCTTTGCCCCATTCTGTCTTGTCTTCATATCCACAACTAATAGCCTCTTTCAGCAGGGAACTTGGGGGAAAAGATGCTGGCACACCATCATCCTCATGGAAGGTTGAAGCAACAAACACAGGTGATTGGCCAAACTTCTTCTCATAGCTCTTCTGAGATATTAACAAAGACTTGTCCCCTCCTCATAACCTCCAATGCCCTCATCAATGTCATCAGAATGAACATTGCAAAAGACGAATCATTCCTAGTGGTCCTCTTTGAATGTATTGATTCTGGCGACCTTCTTCATGCCTGTGGATGGTTGGATAAAATCATGCCTGTGGATGTGCGTGTATGCAAGCGGTGCCTGTGTGTGTGAAGGTGTGTGTGAGTGTGAAGGAGTGTGTGTGTGTGTGCATGTGGGTGTGTATGTGTGGGAGTGTGTGTGTGTGTGTGTGCGGAAGTGTGTGTATGTGTGCGGGTGTGTGTGTTGGAAGCGTGTGTGTGGGTGTCTGTGGGTGTGTGTGCATGTGTGTGTGTGGGGGTGTGGAAGTGTGTGCGTGTGAGTGCATGTGTGTTTGTGGAAGTGTGTGTGTGTGAGTGCATGAGTGTGCACATGTATGCATATGTGTGAACGTGCGAGTATGTGCATGAGGGAAAGGTAGAGAGTAAGGGGGTGGAATGTGTGGGAGTGAGCGGGGCGGGGGGTGCGGGAGGCAGCGGGGTGAGGGGGGGCGGATGGCAGGGGCGGAGTGGGGGTGGCGGGGGGCGGATGGCGGGGGGCGGAGTGGGGGTGGCGGGGCCATGCGGGGTGGGGGTGGCGGGATCCTGCGGAGGGGGGGGGTGAGGGTGGGTGTAGGTGGGAGGGTGTGGGTGGTGAGGGTGGCGGAGAGAGGAGGGGCGGGGGGCGGATGGCGGGGGGCTGAGTGGGGGTGGCGGGGGGCGGATGGCGGGGGGCGGAGTGGGGGTGGTGGGGGAGGGGAGCGGCGGGCTTGCGGGTGGCGGGTGGCGGGGGGGGGGGGGGAATGGCGGAGGGCGGGGGCGGAGGGCGGGTGGCGGGGGGGCAGAGGGTGAGTGGCGGGGGAGGGGGGCTACGGGCTTGCGGGTGGCGAGAGGCGGGGGGAATGGCAGAGGGCGGGGGATGGCGGAGAGAGAAAGAGAAATGGCGGAGAGAGAGAGGGAAGAGAGAGAGACAGAGAGAGGGGGGAAGAGAGAGAGAGAGAGAGAGAGAGAGAGAGAGAGAGAGAGAGAGAGAGAGAGAGAGAGAGAGAGAGAGAGAGAGAGAGAGAGAGAGAGAGAGAGAGAGAGAGAGAGAGAGAGAGAGAGAGAGAGAAGGGAGAGAGAGAGAAGGGACGGGAAGGCGGGGAGAGAGAGGGAAGAGAGAGGGAGAGAGAGGGGAGAGAGAGAGAGAGAGGGAAAATGAGAGAGAGAAATAGAGAGTGAGAGAAATAGAGAGGGAGAAAGAGAAAGAGAGGGAGAGAGAGAGGGAGTCAGAGAGAGAAAGAGAGAACAAGAGAGAGATAGAGAGAGAAAGGGAAATAGATGAGAAAGTGAGAGGCCGAGAGATAAAACAAATCAACTGAAATGGAAGCAACAACTACCCGGGACACTGAAAGCAACAACTGTCGGAACACCAATATGTCCAGAAAATGGAGCGGAATACTCCCTGAAGCTACAACCCAAGGCATCTGAGAGCTCTCCTCTCAATCTGTTTCTCTTCTATCTTCTTAGGACCAGTGGGTTCTGACCCCTGTGCTTGGAGCCCACTGCTCTCATGCCACAAAGTGAGAGAGGGAACAGAGAAGGAGTACTATAGACCCCCACATCAAGCTTTTGCACCGTCCCTGGTGCAATTTCTCCCTTATTTTACTCCTTTCAATGAGATCTAGTTATTCTGCAATTACTGAAAAGAAACATTGTATGTACAAGGGGTAGAATGCTTCCCTTTTGATCTAATTCAGATACTTCTTCACCCTGGAGATGTTGACCAGGGGAATCCTTTTACCCTGCAGATCTTCCATATGCACAGCGCCATGTGGAAATACTTTGATTACCTTATAAGGTCCTATCCATTTGGGTGCCAATTTTGTTGAAATTGCCGGGACTTGATGCACTAAAACCATGGACCCTTCCTGAACTTCATTGGATCTCAGATACCTGTCATGCAACCTCTTGCGCTCTTCTTGTGTTACTTGAAGTTTTTGCATTGCTCCTTCTCTGTATTCTTCTAATGCCACCAATCTCTGAATGGGGGGTTCAATTCCAATGGCTTTGATTCCTATTTCGTTTCTGATTATGAACTCAAATGGTGCCAATGCCTCTTTTCCATAAACTAAGCGAAATGGAGTTTCGCTTGTGGTTCCCCTCTTCGTGGTTCTGAAAGCCCAAATTGCACCAATTAGTGCTAGTGGCCAAGAGCTTTGATGATTAAAAGATAATTTGCGAAGTAGTCCAATCAAAATCTTATTGGAACTCTCTGCTTGGCCATTTGCCCTTGGGTAATAGGCACAAGATTTTTTATGGAAGATTTTGTACCTGTCAAATATAAACTGGAGCAATTGATTTACAAAATGGGTGCCCCTATCACTAGTAATTTCCAGAGGGCAACCAAATCTTGAGAAAATACGTTTATACATAAATTTAGCTACTGTTAAAGCCGTGCAGTCCACAGTAGCTTTAGCCTCTATCCATTTGGTGGCATAGCATGTGGCCATCAAAATACACTTTTTACCTCCAGGTTGACCAGTTGGGCTAATTGGTCCTATGAAATCAAGACCCCATCGTTCAAATGGGAGCCATCCTGTAGATATGACCAATGGTTGGAAATTCAATCTGGTTGGCGCGGGAGCACACCTCTGGCAGATGTGGCATTCTTTAGAAAACTTGATTGCATCCTTGAAAATATGAGGCCACCATAAACCTTTGTGGATGATTCTATGAGCCAATTCTTCCCCCTTTAGATGTCCTTCATTGTGTGCAGCCTCTAGCAGAAGAATTACCTCCTCTGGATAGACACACCTTCTCAATATATCATCTTGACAGTATTTATATAACTTTCCATTTATAAGAGAATATGCTTTGGTTTTCAGGAGCAACCTTCTCTTTTCTACAGGTGTCAAGTGTTCTGGGATCTTTCCAGTAGTCAGAACATGGAGAATTTCATCATACCAACCAGTCCGGATTGCTACTAGAAAAAGATTGCTATCCACCAATTCATCATTAATACCTGTTGCCTTTTCGCTCATTGCCGTCCTGGACACTTGATCTGCCATGTAGTGCTCTTTTCCTGGCTTAATATGAATATCAAAATTAAATTCCGGAAATAGGAGTAACCATCTCCAAATCCTTCCAGCTACTCTAGGTTTGTTTATCAAATATTTCAAGGGCTAATGATCAGAGATAACAATGAAATGTACACCAAGGAGATAATGTCTAAATTTCTGAAGAGCAAATACGATAGCCAAACCTTCTCTTTTCGTTGTACTGTAATTTCTTTCAGCTTGGTTGAGTAGTCTGCTTGCATAAGAGATAGGTTTATCCACTTTGTGAGATGATGGTTGAGCTAGAACTGCACCGACAGCATGAAGACTAGCATCTGTATGCACATGAAATTCCAATGACCAATTAGGAACACTTAAAAGTGGAGCAGTACATAGCCTCAACTTTAGTTCACAAAATGCTTTGTGAGCTTCAGCACTCCATGAGAAAGGGATCTTTCTGCTGGTAAGCCTTGACAAGGGTTTAGCAATTTCCGAATACATCCTAATGAATCTTCTGTGATACCCTGCATGGCCCAAGAAACTTTGCACTTCCTTTGGGCTTTGTGGAATTGGCATGGAAAGAATAGCTGTAACCTTTGTAGGGTCAACAGTTATACCTTCAGCAGATACTATGTGACCAAGAAGAGTGCCCTTAGTGACCAAAAAGTGACATTTATGGATTCAATTTCAAACCTGTTTTGAGACATTGCTCAAAAATTTCCTTTAGATTTTCCAAATGGTCATGGAAATCTTGAACAGCTGCCCTTCTATCTGTACCTGAAAATACTGAAAAGTCATCCACGAAAATGCGTAGAAAGGTTGTTAACCATTTGCCCAATATCAGATACATTGTCCTATTAAATGAAGCTGGCGCATTCTTCAAACCAAAAGCCATTCGAGTATAGACATAAGTGCCCCAGGGGTAACAAAGGCTGTTTTGTCCCTATCATCAGGATGGATGACTATCTGATTGTAGCCACTAAAACCATCCAAGAAACTATACAAAGTGTGACCAGCTACCTCTTCAAGTACTTGCTCTGTGAAGGGCTGAGGAAATCCATCTTGAATAGTCACTTTATTCAAAGCACGAAAATCAACACATACTCTTATTTTGCACTATTTTTCTTGGGCACAATAACCATAGAAGAAAGCCACCTGGAATGTTCTACTGGAACAATTATACCTGCTCCTTCTAGTTTTGTAATCTCTACTTTTACCGCCTTTGCATACTTCGGATTGAGTCGATATGGCCTACTTCTTACAGGCGCAGCTCCCTCAACCAAGGGTATCCGATGTAATCCAAGCTCTTCTGGTATTCCTGTTAGATCTTTGTAGGACCACGCGAAGACACTTTTGTAAGTAAAGAGCAAAGAAGTTACCTTCTGTAGTAAATTAGGATAATGCCACAACCAAGATGCCAAATGGACTACTTGAGGGTTCTCTTCATCCCCTAAATTTACTTCTTGAACCAATGTTTCACGACTGGCCTTGTTTGATAAATCATCTCCATTATATGCAGGAGTGGATTTTAAGTTATATTCTGCAACATGTTCTTCCATCCATCCTTGAGGTATATCTGCAAAAGGAAGATCTTCTCTGCTCTTAGGTTCAAAATATTCTACCTCTGATACTTTTATCTGGGTTGCTTCCTCAAGGTTTGTGCTTTCCTGCAATTGCTCATTCTCCAACACCTTGTGGTCTTCATTGCCCTTTCCTGTAATTACCTTATCTGCAACTTCTTCCTCAATTTCATTAATCTCCACTGTGCAACACTCTGCACTTCCCATCATCCAATTTAACAATGTATCCTCTTCTTGGGGTAGAGAGGGCATTACCTGAGTGTCCACAGTATATCCAGTAGTTTTTCCTGAGTCGAATCCCTCTTCCAAATGTAATTGCAGTTGGCTATTGGTGCTTGTTGAAATCCATAGTTTGTTTTTTCCCCAATCTTGCAAAGCTTTTGCTTGTCTCAGCCAAGGTCTTCCCAGGAGCAAAGGATAGGAAGTCTCCTGTGGAAGTGCAATAACAACAAAATCCAACACAAAGTGGCAACCCTGTACTACCATCAATACCTTTTCAATAATGCCAAGTGGCGCAACCCGATGTTGATCTGCCAATGTAACCGTGAATGGTGCCGACTTGGTGGGGTTCAATTTCAGCTTCTTCATTGTAAAATCTGGCATCAAATTGATACCAGAGCCTCCATCTATGATCACACCTGTAAGAGCTTCATCCTTTATACAAACTGATAATCTCGAACTTTGGTAGTCTGCTAAGGGTAAAGGAGGAAAATCAACCATGAAACCATCTATACTAGGTGATTGGACCAAGTGAGCAGAGTGTATAATCTTTAATAAATCACTTCTTATTTGTGAATCCATCCTTATAAGTTCATAGAGACTAATCTTGTGATGAATACCTTTCAAGATCTGTTCAATGTTTACCTCCTTAGTATTTTCTTGTAGACGTGTTGGTTGGCCCCTTAGAGAAGTAGTCATTTCTTCATAAGCTCCTTCAATTTCCACTTGGTCCT
Organism: Ceratopteris richardii; assembly: GCA_020310875.1. Classification (NCBI taxonomy): domain Eukaryota; kingdom Viridiplantae; phylum Streptophyta; class Polypodiopsida; order Polypodiales; family Pteridaceae; genus Ceratopteris; species Ceratopteris richardii. The sequence goes on along the minus strand of CM035419.1, from coordinate 32,252,915 downwards.
TCCATCCAGACTTCTTTTCTTCCTCTTTATCCTGCATTCCTTGTTGTTCCCCCCTAAGGTTTGCTGCTGCTTGCCTAGCTCTGGTCATCATGGGCATACCAGAGGATGAAACAGCATAGGATTGAGTAGTCATACCTTCTACTGGTGGGGAGACTGCAATCATGTGAATTGGAGCAGGACGACCTCTTGGGCAATCTTTGGTATAATGATCCTTGGCCTCTGGACAATGCTGACAAGGAGGTGCATCTTCTGGGAGGGAACACCTATTTTGCATGTGACCATATTCACCACAACGATAGCACATCAAAGGTCTATTATATCTAGGCTTTGCAAGCCTATTCTCCTCTCTATTAGATGTATTTGAAGTGCTAGCATAGTATGAATCCAAAGTTTGAGGGTTACCTCTCTGCTGTGTACCCTTGAGGTAATAGCAATCTCTGGCTTCATGCCCATCCTTCCCACAAAATTGACAGCTTACCTTATTGGGACAATTAGCATTGGAATGTCCATTGTTGTTATAGATCGTGCACCAAATTTGTCTCCTTATATCCTGAGTGGTCCTCAAATCTTCTAACTCACGGCGAAGTTGAGCTACTTCATCATCAGTGCGACGCAGTGGTGGGAAGACCTTCTCTTCTTGTTGATTTTGTTGCATCTTCAATGCTTCCAATTCCCTCCTCAGTTGCTCAATAGGATCTAGATCTGTAACATACCTTGGTTGTGTATCCCCTTCAAAATGTTGCCTTGCCTCTTCAATGCGTGATGCAACTGCAACAAAATCATTGAGGGTAGCATCTAATCTAAGAGACTCACGAAGCTTCTGTTGAGATGACCTTGGTAGGGCCTTCTCAATCCACTTTTTAACCAAAAAGCCACCTGGAGCATGTGGCAGACGTGCAACAAGTGCTTTTGTTCTAGTGTGAAGTTCATGAAAAGATTCACCTGGTCTTAGCTTCAAATTCTCTAGCTGATCTAGAGCTCTTTCCGAAGAATCACTCGGTCTGAATGTCTGTGAGAACGCCGCCTTTAGAGCCTCCCAAGTAGTGAAATGGCCATCTGCATATTGACTAAACCATTAATCTGCAAGACCCTCCAATGTGGATGGAAAAAGTGCCAGCATTGCATCTTCTCTATTTTGCAGACCTCTTCCACGGCATAAAGAGATGAATCTCCTCACATGATCATCAGCATCCTCATAAGCATGTCCCTTGAAGGTAGGGAACTTGATGTTGATCCTGGAGAGTAGGTGAGAAAGATCCTCCATTTGGACTGGTGTCTCTTCTGACGTATCTGAGGAGAAGTCTAAAGTTCTCCTATACCCTTCTTTTGACAATGGTGTCGCACCCAAATCAATAGATAAGTTTAGGGAGGACAGAGGGGAGGTAGACTCACTAGCCGTGGTTATTGCTAACTTGTTAAGGCTCCTCCGAACACGAAGAGATTCCTTATCTGCTCGTGTATGGGTCATGTACCTATTCGCAATTGCAATAGGGAAAACACTTCTCACAGAAATGCAAAGGTCCCACCGGGCGTGCCAAACTGTAGAGGAGGTACTGGGGTATCCTCTTTTAACAAAGGTAGAGAACGAAGATTAAACACGTCCAGTACGTCACCTACTCAAGGGGGGTTCTCTTTAGGGAAGTATACCCTCTAACATTTCTGTGAGCAGGCAGACAACAAGAATTGTACAGAATGGTAAATGCTTCAGAAAATATGGACAACAAATGACCAAGGAAGACCAATCACTTCTTGATTTGATTCAGATGATTACAAGGTTGGACAAATGCTCAAAAGTGCAGGCTTAGAAGGTTAATATGCCATCCTAGAAATAAATAAGCTCAATGCTCAGAATCTTCTCATCAGCTTAAAGGGCTAATTACATGCAGTTTAACTCAGAACAATACAAACGGTAGAATTTCTCAAGAGAAGAGGGATTAATCAACACACTGACTCGCAAAAAGGAAAATAAATCCAAGCTACTCTCTTACACTATAGCGCTCATAGCCCTCCATTGAGAAGCCTACCCTCTGTATACACACTACAGAGTAGCTCCTACAATAGGCTTGAAACCACCAAGTGCAAGTGAGGACTTCTGCACGTATACACGAACCTCTGTATCTCTAAAATTGTTGTATCTTGTACATGTACTCTAGTGTACCCCAATGAGCACAAATCCCTTGATTTTATAGGCCCCAATTGGCCAAGAGAGCCTTGCCGAATCTTCACGTCCATTGATCACGCGCCTGGTTAGTCTGGAGAGTAGGTCAAATATTCCACTTGATTTGAATTAGATCCACAAAAATAGGTAGTCGTCGTGAATGGTTGGCAGCAAAAAGTTATTCCCTCCTTCCACTTTTCACAATCACCTACCATCTGAGATTCGCATTTTGTGGTGTGGTTATTTCCTCACTAATGGCTTCATTACCTTTCTTTGTTGCATTATTCTACCGAGCTTCCATTTCTTCAAGAATCTGTTCACAACCTTAGGAATATCTTCTCCATTTTGAGCAATCACACTGAAGACCTTCAACTTTACATCAGGAATGCGATCTTTGATAAGGTTTATGATGCCATTTAGAATATCATCAAAATCTT